>JAOVVH010007887.1:0-10344 GCA_028566435.1 Scorpiodoras heckelii | reverse complement strand
CAAAAAACAACAAAAAATAAATAAAAAACAAGAAAAAATTTACATGAATCAAGTAAAATTATCTGCCAATATAGTGAGTAATTTTATCTTGTTAAGATTTCTTAGAATAAGAAAAAATATCTAAAAACTAGATTATTTATCTTGTATAAATAAGTCCTTTCTTCTTGAAATAAGAAAAACTAAATTTATTATACATTTTAAAGATTTTTTGACTTGTTTAGATTTCATTTTTTGCAGTGTTGAGATTGGAATGCAGCCTAAAATGAGTAACGTAACGGTCAATTACAGCGCCGCTGATTTGCGTAATTTAACTCATTTTTAATCTGCGTTAATTTTTTTAGTGGCGCTAATTTTTTTTATCGCGATTAAAATCAGCACTAATAAAAAAGCATTTCAATCATATTTACTGATCAGTAGATCTAAATCAAAACACTTATCTCTCTGCTGAGCATTCTTTTATGTATGAGAAGTGTAGATCCTTTGTTTCTGTAAAAATAAAATATTTTGTCAAGTACAGTGTTACTTGTTGTAATGACTGTTATTTGTTTCATGAATGTGGTTGAACAAAGGAAATGTAGTCATAATGAATTATGCTGTTACTGACATTTATTCCCATTTATTTTTATGCAAAAGCCCACGATTGGTGTAATTGTACTCCTGACCTTGGTTAGCCATATTTGATTAGCTGACCATAGCAACACACTCTAGTTGGAAACTAATCAAGCAACTTACTATGAAAATAAGCAATAGACACAAAAGAACACTGGATTATATGGAGAATTTTTAGTTGACCATATAAGTAAGACTGGTTTATTAATCTAATATTTGCTGGTGTTAGTTGTTATCCTAGCTCAACTTGGGTATCAGAGGCAGCAGTTGGCAGCAGAAAGTGGTTGGTGCTGGATAGCTAATGGCAGCTAAACTGGTTGGGTACTACAGGCAAGAATTAGATAAATACTAGATTATGCACATAGCAAGGTCAGCTGATTTAGATATTGGCATACAGCAGGGATAGAAGTAGTAACATCACTTGGATAATATTGGTAGCCTGAATCTTAACCCTGTCCTTTGTTTGTATTCACCTCTGGGACATCCTTCATCTATTCTAGGGATGGTATTGCACTTGGATATCAGTCTGTAATGTCAGCATGTTTGAGGACTGACAGTGGATGTCTGTTGTACCAGTGACAACCTTGTTGATGTTGGCACTGATGTCAGTATTACTTGTCTCTAATGTTCTGCAATATGGCTTAGAGTTGCAATATCCAAAGGTCTAACAAGGTCTTAATATTTGGAAAAACTTGCACAGGTTGTGTGCTTGATAAAAGTTAAACATATCATTTAAGTGACTTTCATATACTTTTGTTTTACATGACAAAACACTGGAATAAAAGATGAAAATGTGTCTCCCCTACAATGATGTATTATGTCAACATGTAAGCAGGTTAACTTTATAGCATCATTATACACATAAACGCTGTGGCAGTGGGGTGTTGTCAAGCGCTGTGCTGGTAATGGGAGATGGTCAGAGGAGGCCAGAAAAAAGTAAGTGCCTGCACCTGTTGATAATTAATTTAATTGGTTTCCTTTGTGTGTGTGTGTGAGGGCTAAATTAGGGGAGTGGAGAAGAGGGGCTGGACTTGGGGCTGGACTTGGGGCTGGACTTAACCAAGGGATATTGGCAGATCCCCTTGACCGCTGTATCCCGAGAAAAAACAGCCTTCTCCACATTGTTCTGTTTATACCAATTTGTGACACTTCCGTTTGGGTTGTTTGGGGCTCCCACAATGTTTCAGCAACTGATGAATCACAACCTATGTCCCCAAAATGCGTATGTCACGGCATACTTGGATGACATAATTTTTAGTAATGACTAGCTGTGAATTTACAACATCTAAGGGCTGTCTTGAAATCGTTAAGATGGGCGGGGCTCACAGCAAACCTAGCGAAGTGCACAGTTGGACAGGTGGAGCTAAGATATCTCGGCTTCCACCTGGTCATGGGCAGGTCCATCCCCAAATTAATTAGACAGAAGCGATTGTGGCATGCCTGCGTCCTAGGACCAAAAAGGTGAGGTAGTTCTTGGTGCTGGCTGGCTATTACTGTCGCTTCATAGCTAATTATTCGGACGTCACCAGCCCCCTGACTGACCTCACTAAAAAAGGGGAACCAGATACGGTCCAGTGGACGGAGCAGTGCCAGCAGGCTTTTAACCAGGTAAAAGCAGCACTTTGTGGTGGGCAGCGATGTCCCAAATCTCTAATTTCTGTAGTTCAAGGTATGCCAGCTTGTCTGCATGCAGTTGCAGCCGCACCACTCATGGTCATTGACACTGAAAAACTGGTGCTGTCACACCCAATGGTGCTCCATACCTCTCACCACGTACAGACTATCTTGAACAATATTAAAAATAAATCAACACATGATTGCACAGAGACGTTCTGGATACAAGACCGTTTTATGTGCCACACAGAATTTGATTATTAAGCCCCTTTCTAACGATAACTCTCCAGCTGTCTCAGTTCATCGTCTGTTGGTACATACACCCACTGATGACACCTGTGCAGACCATGATTGTCTGGATGAGATACATTAAAGCACTAGTACCTGTCCCAACCTCTCCAAGAACCTTTTAAGCATGGTTATCATGTCTACGTAGATCGCTCAAGTTTTAAACCCACTGACTCAGAATTTCTATGTGGCTACTCTGTATCCCTTTGCTCTTTACCTCCCTTTCAGGTCAGCACAAGCCTGAACTGATGGCCCTGATGCATGCCTGCCAAGTCTTCAAGGATTGTCTTGTTATGATCTACACTGATTCTTGTTACACCTTCAGTGTCACCCATGATTTTGGTAAGATAGAGGTTTTCAGACCTCAGTAGGTAAGCCAATTACAAACTCCATGCTAGTGACAGCCCTGTTAGAGGCCTGTACCTTGGTCATGACACCTCAGATACCTCAGTCTCTAAGGGTACAGGATACCATTGGTTATCGCAATAAAGACACTGAAAAGTCTAGAGGCTGAAAAGCTTACATTATTGGTAAAATAAAAGTTCATTTGAATCAAATCTCAAACCTGTCTCATGGGTCTGTTTCTACAAACATGTCAAACCTGTTATTGTGTTACCCCCTCCCCAGAAGTCAACTGACCCATCGACTCACATTCAGTTAAAGTCCCAGTACCTTGCCAGAAGCCATCGTTCATGCCGTAGATTAACTGTCCATTAAGTGCACAGGTCCCAGTGGATCACAACAGTCTCATGTCCTTTTGTCCTGATGTGAGTTAGACAACCCCACTCGCATTCCTGACATCGCTACTGGAAAACGGACTCAGCACATTCATCCAGTAGCCCAGTCAGCAGCGATGATGAAGCTGTTTGGGTGCATCGCCAACAGCCCTTGGTACCCATTCATTGATACTGGTGCTGCATGTTCAGTTCCTCCAGCACCCACGACCTTACCCCGAGAAGCTGCAGTATTCTTATCCCAATGGCATTGCTCCCGATCCCTTTGTCATGTTAATCAAACAATTCCTGAACATGCCCCATATGCAGCAAGCTGTTATGCACTGTGTGTTCTGGCACCTTTCTGTCATAGCCAGCAATAATGTTTTCAGTAATTTATGCTACAGTAGCTCTTCTCTCGGACCTGACCAGTTGGGCTAACCTTGACCCTGTCAGGAGTTCACTAGTTGTCCATCCTTGGATAACTTTTAGTAGGTACTAGCCATTACATACTAGAAACATCACACAAATCCTGCTGTTTTGAAGATGCTCTGACCCAGTCATTTAGTGATCACAGTTTGGCCCTTTTCAACATTGCTTAAATCCTAACACTTACCCAGTTTTCCTGCTTCCAACACATCAACTTAGAAAGCAGACTGTTCATTTGCTGCCTAATATATCCCACTCCTTCACAGGTGCCACAGGTGTAATTAGTTAATCAGTGTTATTCACTTCAACTGTCAGTGGTTTTAATATTATGGCTAATTAATTTACATGCTTAATAGAAAAAAAAGAACTGGGTGCACAAGTTATATTATTTTTGCTTTTCTGAAATCAACACAGGGCCAAAAATATACATACATCCACTTAGGTTATTAATACAGTGGTGTATTGAATGTTCCCAAATGTCAATACCAAAGCCTCCTGTTATTGATCATTATTGACTACAGTGGGTAGCTTCTCTGTGCCCACATTAAAATGATTTGACAGCACTCGTTAAATTGACCAAAATGCAGTACAAACTCCAAGGAGTTTAGTGCAGATCTAATAAAGTTGATCTTAGATTTACAGAAGTCAGAAATATTTGTTGGATCCATTTCTAAACAACTGCCGATTCCAAGATCATCAGTTCAAACAACCATGTGTAACTGGGAGGTGTATGCACCAGAGAAAATTGGTTTGGATGGTCAGGAATAACCTAAGAACCACCAAGACACAGGCCTACCATGAAATAGAAGCTGATGGAAGACCCTTGTCACACCAAAAAAGAGCCCCTGCTTCTAAATCAACATCTTCAAGCTCAAGTACAGTTTGCTGTTGACTACGTGGCCTTCTGGAGGAAAGTTGTATTGTCAGATGAGACAAAGTTTGGATTTTGTCACAATGACCAGGGTTATGTTTGGAGGAGTAAAGGAGAGGCATTCAACCTTAAGTACAAAGTACCAGCTGTTTAGCATGGTGATAGTAGCATCATGCTTTTGCTACCAGTGGATCTGGTATCTTGAAGTGTATGGAATAATGAAGAAGGAAGACTATCTCAGAATTCTTCAGAATATCATCAAATCCACAGCCACTCTTTTGCCAAGAAGAGTGGTCAGATATCCAACCAGAATTCTGCCCAAACCTTGTTGATGGCTACCAAGAGCAACTGGACAAGGTGTAACTTTCTAAGGGACAAGTACCTCTATTTCTGAAGTCTTTTGGTATCCTAACTTATTGACCTGTCTTATTGATCCTAATGCTTTTTTATTGCTTCTCTTTTTATAATAGGTCAACAAATTGATTTGGACTTAACCCACATACCATTAAGAACAGACTGGACTTGGGATAATTCACTTAAACATAAGAAGCTTTCTTTAGAAATTAGATCATGTAACTACATTAGTTTTACAGAATGACCCTGATATCCTTGTTCTGAGTGAAACTTGGCTCAAAAAGAGTGCCAATGACATGGAAGTAGCACTAATGGACTATAACTTATAGAAAATGGACAGAACTAGGAGAGGAGGAGGGGTGGAGATTGTTAAGTCGGTTATTTTCTGGAACAGTTATAAATGCTGTCATCATACCAAGATAATTTGAATTTCTTGCACTAAAGGTTTACTTAGTGCCTAATTCAGTAAGTGTGGTAGAGATTTATAGATCCCCATCTGCTGATTTAGGTTCCATTATCTGTGGTTACATGGACAATATTTCTTCAAATAATTCTGACATTACAACTTAACCATTTACATGGTATGGCACCACATTAAGGTCAAAAACAACAGAGGAAAATATAAATCTGCAACTTTTAGCACTTCACATACATAAATATTCCTCTCAATGCACAAATGTGAAACTCCTGAGCACAGAAAGAGGAAGTGAGTGTGCAATATCGCTCTCATACCATCTTTTCTTATCGATTAGGCAGCCATGCACGTGCACCAAGCACATTGTCTTTGGCTGTTGTCTGCGCAAGAGTGAAGTTTTTGTGCTCAGGTTTTGACAGGGGTGGTTTTGACAGTTTGGGGGCGGGGTCAGGACCGTTTCTGTCAGCAAATGCTATTGGCTGGTGTCTTCCAGTTTTGTGACTGACCCGCCTACTACAAAAAGCCTTCTCCAAAAAACAAATATTTACATTTACATTTATGGCATTTAGCAGATGCTTTTAACTAGAGTGCCTTACAAGAGTGCTTACTGATTAACTTGGAATATCTAAAGCTAGGGCTGGTAGAGCTAAATTCAAGGTACTCTGAGCTATGAAACTGCTAGAATTTAACCGTCTACTACCTAATAAAAATTACAAGTAAAACAAGTACAAAGCCCACGGTATTCCTAAACTAAATAGAAGAACAATTCATAGCCAATACAATAACTGCTGTAAGTGTGGGAACAGTTTTGAGTTAGTGCTCATTCAAGTGCTCTCGAAAGAGGTGGGTCTTAGTTAGCATTTGAAGACAGCAAGCAACGCCACTGTTTGGACACTCAGGGGGCGTTCATTCCACCACCTTGGTGCCAAAAATTCTGGATGCTTACCTCCCATGTGTCCTAGATGATGGTCGGGTCAAGTCGAGGTTGCTGATATTTTGTTGCTAGTTAGTTCTCTAGCGCTACTTAACAACTTAATCTGTCCTGATGTGAACTTATAAAAATTATAAAAAATTATAAATGAATTCCCAAAAGCTCATTCCACTGCAGGTTTAAGCACTATAGCAGAGGCTAACATTATAGACTAACTAAATAATTTAACTAACCCACAACGCTCAAGCACCCACTGAAAGCTTCAATATAAAATGCAATACAAAAAAACTGAAAATTGTAATGTAGGGTAATGTTATTTTAAATGATTACTGTTATTATTCAGATAAACTCAAAGTTTGGCTTTTAGCCTAACTCACCTGCCGACACTCCTATCCACCCTCCAGCTTTGATATTTGGAGAAGGCTTTTTGTAGTAGGCGGGTCAGTAACAAAACCAGAATACATTGGCCAATAGCATTTGCTGACATATACGGCCCTGACCCTGACCCTGGCCCAAATGAGATTTGCACTCATTAGAGGAATATTTACGCACGCAAAATGTTAAAAATTGCGGTTTATATTTTTCCTCTGGTGTTTTTTGGGCCACTAATTGATGTGGCACCATATACATCGACACTAAATAAAGTGATCCGAAGAGTTCCATATTTACATGCCCAAAACATTTAATCAAAATGTAACTTTTTGATTAAATTAATAAATTTTCAAGATGGGCCACATCATGCCCTGCCATTCCTGCATTTCTGTTTCTATCCTTTCTAATTAAGCAGCAATCTCAACAGCTCCTATTGCTCCAGCAATCTTCAAATAGGAGGAGAGTGCAAGAGGACTTTTACAGTTTATTAAGATCATTTACTTGATGCCCCTTCCTCCCCCAAAGACCAGGAGCCAGTAGATGAAAGTCTGAAGCAAAAAAAAAAAAATGGGAGATTCTTTACACAGAGTTTACAGATCAGGATTGGAAACAAAATTTCTTAACACATCTTTTATTAGATTATGCATGTTAATGGAGAGAGGGGAGATTTGGGAGGAGGTTCAGTCTCTGCCCCATGGTTTATAAGTACTCTAGAGTATCCTTGATATTGTGACACATTTTAATTTGCACTGTACATGCACTGTAGGCATCGTAGGGCCATTGAAAATGTTGTTGCCATTTATCACTGGTCTATTTTAAGAGAAACAACTGTTGAATGTGGCCTCATTATTCACTTCACTTTATTTGATAAATGTGAAATATTAAAGATGATTGATGTATTTTCATTTTTTTTATTTAAATGGAACTGCACAGTGTGTAGGGAGCGAGGGAACATGGGTATATCACTTGGCCAGAAGTTCTGTTGTGCGGCTGCTACATGATTGGCTGATTTGATTTTACCTCAGAGACGCATTGCTGCAATAGAAGGGAAGGAGTTTGCGTTTGTGTTATGCGGCTTATGCCTTTGACATCTCCGCCGCTCATTAAACTGATGTAACATACAAAAATATAGCAACCCAAAAACAGCTACAATTTCTTTGTTATCCACTGTTCCTTTGAACCTTTAGCAATGTTTATGATAGCTAACGAGGTAGATCAGAGCACAAAAATACATTACAAATTTAAAATACTCACAGTTCATAGACGTTTATTTCAAAAGTGCCTACAGCATACAAAATTAGTCTGACCAGTGCTGTTTGATTTATCATACTAAATACAGCCAGATGTTGTAATGACGGCATGATCCAGAGGCTGTCCACTGTTGATGACTTTGCACGGCGTCCAAATAGAGCCATTTTATTGACCGAGTTCCCTATGAAGATCCCTTGGGATTCTGTACCCTGTGCAGTGTGTGTAACGTGCCACAGGCCGCCCCGATCGAGCTGGGATGTACAAAATACCGGTAAGTGTACAAGGGGGTACACATCAGGCCTTGGAGGATTCATGGTGCAGTCAAATTGTGATTCACCAAAGGCCGGTTCAAAGTGGGGCATGGAGAAATGCACAACGGGTGATGGGAAAGGTGAAGGTTAAATGTGTGCACCATCACACTAATATTCAGGAGAGAAAAGCATTGCATTGAGGCGGTGGTTAGTCCCCGCCACTCCCATCTGCCAATCCTGGGTACTTATCGGCCAGGATTTGCTAAACTGTTGAGGGGGATTTGCGCAGATGGGTCCTGCACAAAAGCAGGGCGGCATGGGAGGTGTGCAGCGCTGGTGGGAGAAGCGGAGTTTCCCTAGTTGACGTCAGCTCAGCATCAACCTGACACAGAGGCAGAGGCGGGGCCTACTCTCCCCTGCTTCTGAGAATTCCCCATTGGGGATTTCCCTCTTAAGCAGACACGCGATGAGATGCTCCACCATGCCTTTAACCAAGTGAGAGTAATCGATGTTTAAAGGATTTTCCCCAACGCTGCACTCTCCTACCCGTACTTTGCTGTAATTAAAGATAGACTGTACAGAGTGAGGCAGGACAGTCACATGCAGGAAGTTACCACGCAGTTGTTGGTGCCCAAGAGCCGCCGGGAAATGTTATTCCAGGTGGCTCATTATAATCCTATGGCGGGACATTTAGGACAGGATAAGCCACTTTTCCGCCTCATGGCCTGCTTCTATTGGCCCGGTATTCATGGGGATGTTCACAGGTGGTGTGCAGCATGTCGAGAATGTCAGCCAGTGAATCCCCCGGCCATCCCAAAAGCACCATTGTGCCCATTTCCATTAATCAAGGTCCCGTTTGAAAGAATTGGCATGGACCTTGTTGGGTCATTAGAACAGTCAGCACACGGCTACTGCTTTGTGTTAGTTCTTGTGGATTATGCAACATGATATCCGGAAGCAGTATCTCAGCACGCAGTATTGCAACGGCACTCTTCAGCGTAATCTCCCAGGTCGGGATGCCGAAAGAGATCCTGACAGACCAGGGTACTACGTTCATGTCACGAACGTATTGGGGATTAAATTGATTCGTACCAGCATTTACCATCCTCAAACATATGGGCTTGTCTCATGATTTAATAAATTTAATAAATAAAAGTTTGTGCACAGGAACATGAAAAATTGTGAGTCGAACCCCTATTATTTGCATTACGAGAGGTCCCACAAGCCACCAGGGGGTGCTCTATGGATGTAGACCTCGCGGCATTCTCAATGTCATGAGGTCTACATCCGTAGACCTTGCGGCATTCTCAATGTCGTGAGGTAAAATTGGGAGGAGGGACCTTCAAAGTGTAAGAATGAAATTTAGTACGTTCTTGACCTTGAAGCACCACATCAAGATGCCCCCAGGGGTAGTAGTTCGCAGTCACACCTATCATCTCCCTGAACATAAAAAAAGGTGGTCAGGGAGGAGCTCATGGCCATGCTTGATATTGGAGTAATCGAGGAGTCCCACAGCGAGTATAGCAGCCCATTTGTTTTGGTCCCCAAGCCAGACGGGTTGGTCCCTTTCTGTGTGGACTATCGCAAAGTCAATGCGGTGTCTAAATTTGATGCATATCTCATGCCTTGCATTGACGAACTGCTCAAAAACAGCCTTCTCCACACCGTTCGGCTTACACCAGTTCGTGACACTTCCCTTCGGGTTGCTCGGGGCTCCCACTAAATTCCAGTGATTAATGGACAGGATATTGCATCCACATACGACATATGCTGCGGCTTATCTAGACAATATAATCATATTCAGTAATGATTGGCCGCGGCACATTCAACATCTACGGGCCGTCCTGAAATCGCTGAGGCGTGCGGGGCTCACCGCTAACCCGAGGAAGTGTAGAATTTGGCGGGTGGAGGTAAAGTATCTGGGCTTCCACCTGGGTCATGGCCAATTGTGGCCCCAAATTAATTAAACCTTGGTGATTGCGGCCTGCCCACAGCTCAGGACCAAAAAGTAGGTCAGACAGTTCTTAGGGCTGGCTGGCTATTATCGTCACTTCATATCCAACTATTTGGATGTCACCAGCCCTCTGACTGATCTCACTAAAAAGGGAGAACCAGATACGGTCCAGTGGATGAAGCAGTGCCAGTAGGTCTTCAACCAGATAAAAGCAACACTTTGTGGGGGCCCTCTTTTGCACTCTCCTGACTTCTCTCTCCCTTTTCTGTTGCAGACAGATGCATCGGACAGA
>JAOVVH010007835.1:0-10347 GCA_028566435.1 Scorpiodoras heckelii | reverse complement strand
AGCTGTCTGAAAGGGATGTTCGGGTCCCTCTGACCACTGTGCAGGACTTGTATATGTCATTCTCAAGATGAATTGACCGCAAAAGGAGGCCCTACACCATAATAATAAATTATTGTGGTCTAAAACCAGGTGTTTCAGTTTCATTGTCTAACCCCTGTACATGTAGAGAAACAGATGGACTACAGTCGGTAATGTTATGCCTGATCACTGTATGAGAGAGAGAGAGAGAGAAAGAGACATAGGATCACACATAATAATATAACACACATTATTTTGATATAATGATGCACAATGTTCTGTCCTACTGTGTTTTATGTATATCCAAATACTATACGTGACAGCTAATATATCTTCACTACTGTTTAGAAATGCAATATGATTGGCATAATTTGAAGAAAATTACTTCAGCTACATTGTACGTTCTGCCAAGGGCAAGCAGTTTCTGCTGCATATTCCTTTCTTTTCTAACCCTTTCATGCTGTGTGCTGCATGTGGGCTATCACGTGTCAAAGGTGATGTACACTTAAGAGACTGCTGAACATGGCAAAATGGCATATTTATATACTCTCTAATGCATACTGCACCAAA
Source organism: Scorpiodoras heckelii (assembly GCA_028566435.1). Classification (NCBI taxonomy): domain Eukaryota; kingdom Metazoa; phylum Chordata; class Actinopteri; order Siluriformes; family Doradidae; genus Scorpiodoras; species Scorpiodoras heckelii. The sequence goes on along the minus strand of JAOVVH010007835.1, from coordinate 9,759 downwards.
TCATAATGTTATATACAGATACCAATATTCAGTATGAGATTATTATTATTATTATTATTATTATTATTATTATTATTATTATTATTATTATGCCTTGATTTTCAGGCTCAGAAAATATGGCAAACAGCAAAATAGAGCTGAATGGAATCCAGTAAAGATCAATCTTAATTCACATTTAGTGGGGTAAGATCAAAAAGCAATGATCAATAAAACTACTCATAGACATGTGCACCTCTGCTTTCCAGTAACTATTCAACCTTCTTACACTCTCACTGCTCCCTGTTTTTTATTTATTTATTCATTTATTCATTTATTTCACTCCCACATACACCTGTAGACACTCTTTATCCATCCAATCCTGAAAACATTTGACCAAAACGTTGATTTCTTTTTGTTAGGTGCTCCAGAATCCCGGTTTTCTAGCTTGGTCTAATAAAACCCTTTTAATCAAATAGCTAAAAATAGCACTTTTGGCTGGTACCATAAATTCTTCCCCCACTTTGTCCTATTCTAATGATGTGTGCACACCATAGATCATATACACTCACTGGCCACTTTAGTGTACAGGAATCCTTGTACACTTGCTTGGCCAATCATGTGACAGCAGTGCAATTTATAAACTCATGTTAGTACAAGCTTCGGTTAATGGTTTGAGAATTTCTGAGACTGCTGATCTCTGGGATTTTCCGGCATAAAAGGCTTAGACAGAATGGTGCAGAAATCAAAAGAACATCCAGTTCTGTTGGCAGAAAAAGTCTTGTTGATGAGAGAGGTCACAGGAGAATGACCAGATTAGTCCAAGATGAGAGGAGGACAATGGAAATGCAAATAACTGCATAACCTGTATATGAGCAGAAAAGCATCAAATCTTGAGGTGGATAGGTTAAAACAGACAAAAAGTACATAGGACGCTACTGGACTGGGCAGTTGAAGATTGGAACAAGGACACATTGCGTCTTTGGATGTGAGGCACAATAGCAGCCCCTTGTAGAACATTTCCAGGTGCTAAACGTGAGTGAGTGAGTGAGTGAGTGAGTGAGTGAGTGAGTGAGTGAGTGAGTGAGTGAGTGAGTGAGTGAGTGAGTTACAAGCCAGGTCCATGAGGTGCTTCACATCTAAAAGAGTAAGCAATGATACCATTTGATGATCCTAGATGTCCTGTATTTTATAACATTAGATTACTTCATTCAAATGTGTTCATGTAGTAGGCAAAGCCAAAAATTATGCATTGATATGGCAAAAAATGGCTTTAAGGAAGTTTGAAGGTGCACTGTAAATACCGTAATTGGGAATCTGTCATCAATAGCACATTTACTCCTATGTATCAGTTATTAATCTGTCACAGTCAGTTAATAAATTAAGAGCTTATTAAATACAATTAGTACATGCCAATACCAATTCTAACCCATCCATCAATCATAAAAATATTCAATGATGGAAATGTTCCAGTATTGTTGTTCACATCCTATACACTATATACTTATTTTGGCCAGAGTTCAGGTTGAGTAGTTCGCATAATATGCCAATTTGTACACAGGAAAATATGTTGATTTGGTGCCCACACCTGCCTTTGGTGCCTGCCTCGGAAAGTCCTGGCAGCGATATCAGTCAACATCGAACACATCTGCCAGTAATGTTTGGCTCTCTTTCTTGAAGAGTGTGATTATCTGAAACAGGTGTGGGACATTAGAATTGATCTGCAGCTTTGCAGGGGACAGATTTCCAGAGTATTTCCATCTCAAGCTCATTTTCCATTTTCAAATCTTCTAACCCAGGACCAGAAAGTAATAGACATTTAAGAGAACCTTGCTCCTTACGTCCCTTAAATATTCCAATTTCAGGAACAACGAACAAAGCAAACAAACAAACAAATAATTAAATAAAAAGTTAAGGAGGTTTAGGCATAACATTAATTACAGGCAATAATAAATAAAGTCCTCACAAACATGCATAAACAAACAAACAAACAAACAAATAAATAAATAAATAAAAAGTTAAAGAGGTTAAGGTTAAGTTTAGGCATAATATTGATTACATGAATTAATAATTAAAGTCCTAACAAGCATAAAAAATTTTAAATAAATAAATAAATAAATAAATAAGGAGGTTAAAATTAGGGTTAGGTTTAGGCATAACTATAAATTACATGCATTAATAATTAAAGTCCTCAAAAGCATGAAAATAAATAAGTAAGTAAGTAAGTAAATAAATAAATAGATAAATAAATAAGGAGGTTAAGGTTAGGGTTAGGTTTAAGCATAATTAAAGTCCTCATAAGCATAACAAGACAAAACAAAACTGTGTGTGTGTGTGTGTGTGTGTGTGTGTGTGTGTGTGTGTGTGTGTGGGGCACTGATTACTTCATATCCCTACTACAGTAATGAATGAATTGAACAAATAAAGGGTGAGGACGCACATAATTAATAAAGCAAAAGGAAAACAAAATATAGATAGGGATAATTGCTATGTGAGATGTGTGGCTTTTATTACGTCTCATCTGATTGTCACTTCAGTCTTACTGCTTTTCTTTTTTTTCCTGTCCTGAGGGGGCTATAATTTTTTTTCGGCCATCTGTCTATCTCTTTCCTGCTCTCCATGAAAGACAAATGATAGAGAGAAAAAAATCACAAAAATAAGCAAGTCAAAAAGGAAAGGAGTTAAAACGGGAATGAAATGTAAGACTTTTCAGGACGACTGCAGATGCGCTTCCGACATGTCCTTCCACTTGATCTTTCATGTCTCATTAGCAGAGCGGTTGTTTGCCTGGTAATGAAATGTACATGCACAAAGACTCATGGGATATGCAGAATGAGGTGGAAGGAGGCTTTTTTCCCCACTGACCGTGTAAACAGAGCTGCCAATCAAACCAAGGCTTTTAAGATGAGTACATTTAGAAGTGGTGCTCTTTTCTCTTTTGCTTTGCTGTTCACAACTTAAAATAATTATAAACAAGCCTCATTTGTTTTGCAGATTAATTATAAGTGGTGTTGTTCTTTCCTGCTGCAGTACAGTAATTGTCTAATAGCTGGAGCTTCGGCACAATAATCCAGCTTCCCTTTTGTTTAAAGAAAAGGTCATTTATGAAGTCCAGTTAATTAAACTAGCCAGAATGAAGGATCTGTTGAGTGGCAAAAACAAACCCAGCAATGGCATGACTTTTTTAAAAAAAATATCTATATATTTTCATTTCCATGCTTTCTTTCCTCCCTTGCCATTTGATCCAATTAATCCTGCCATTGGTCAGTCATGCGCAGTGAGGAGAAATACAAGGGTGAGTCAAAAATGATCCGCGGTCCGGTTATCACTACGAGTGTGGAATGGAAACATCTTCAATCGCTGATCAAGAAAAAGTTCAAAAGTCAACCATCAGTGGGAAAATTGATGCTTACAGTTTTCTGGGATTCTCAAGGGCCAGTATTGAAACATTATCAAGAAAAAGGTTCAACAAGCAACAGTGATTGTTACAGTGAGATGTTCACTGAAGAGCTGAAGCCTAAAATTCGGACAAAACGCAGAGGACTGCTGTCCAAGGGTGTTGTGTTGTTGCATGACAATACACGTCTGCACACCGCTAACCGTACTGTCGACATTCTCCAAAAACTGTTTTTAGGTGTTAAAGCATCCTCCCTATTGTCCTGATCTTGCCCCATCAGACTATCACTCACAGTGGGCTCACAGCTCAGCCTAAAATATTTTTTATGATGGAATATGAAAGCTTGTTGACAGATGGACAAAGTGTATTGAAAAGCAGGGAGATTATGTTGAAAAATGATGCATTTGTCTTTTCTGAAAGTTGATTACAATAAATTCTACGGTCAGAGTGCGGATAATTTTTGACTCCCCCTTGTATTTGGAAGCATGAACAAAAAACGTATTTACAAAGATCTGCATTAAGGAAAACAACAGAACTTAATTTTGGGGAAAATTCCCAAAATTAGTACTACAAAGCCATTTTTGGCACTTCTGGCTTCAGACATGTATGGTAAGAAGTAACTTTAATTTTTTGCAAATTCAGTTTTGGCTCATTCCTATTGGCAAACCATCTTCACTTCCTCTTGGACTTGCAAATTCAAAATCCTCCCTAAATTTCCAATCAGCTTTAAGTTAAGAGATTTTCTAGGCCATGCAAGGGTTATAGGAATGATTGCAGAGATGATGGTGGTGAACATTACTGATTTTTTTTTTTTGTGTAATTTGTGTTCCTGCTGCTTTCAGGTCTTCCTGCAGCTCTTCCTTTATCTCTTCCCTTCCTTATTTTCAGACATGGAACAGAAACATGCACAGAAACTCCACACAGACAGTAACCTGATCTCCAGATTGAACTTATGACCCTGGTGTAATGATGACATTTTGTGTAAATGATATGCTTTTTTTTGCATCAGTGTATGTCAGTGTATCTTACTTATTTGAGTAAATTTGAAAGCTGGGGATGTTCTTGTCTGAATTGTCTGAATCATACCTAAATCTGATTAACAGTACCTATTTTTTTTTAAATAAGTGTATATGTTATGGTGTATAACTTTTGTGCAATTTATTTTTTACAATTTTTTTTATAGCCAGAATAAATAATATTTTTTTCAGTGTAGGTCACATAAGCATAGAAGGAACATTAGATAGCAACATTCTGAGCAAAATCGAATTGTCGAAATTCCTAAAGAATAGAAGCACATCATTTGGAGCCACTAACCCTTCTGAGATGCCCCTATGAGACGGTAAAAGTTGGAAATTGATTAGCCATGATTAGCCAAGAATGGTTCGTATTTTCCCAGTTGTCCTTCTTGAAAGACAGGCTAGTTTCCATGGTGCTAAGGAGCTGTGTGGCATGCTCAGTGGAGCTCCAGCTGGGATGTAGGGTCTGAGCAGTCTTCTCACATTACATGCACAGATGGACTAATGTGCTAACTGTAATTCTACAACTGCCATAGATCCAGGAGCTGTGATGACAAGAATCAATAGCTGTTTGTACTTTTTCGCTATGTACATTTTCCCATTGAGCTTAGAAAACACATAGTTGTGTCTACAATCTTCACGTACATTTGAATACTGTACTTCTGTCGAGTTTCGGTGTCTCTTTGAGGTCTGAACTTGTCCAGCTATCTAGCATTACAATGCATATTTACACATTATATTTACAAGGTTTAAACGTACTAGAAACCCAGACTATACCCACAGCTTGGCCACTAGGGATACAACTGAGCATGAATTATTTCGGATGAATAGGACCACAAAAAAAGTCATGAAAGTGGTAAATGTTTAACTTTCATGTAGAATTTATAGTCCAGAAGAAGCTCATTAACATGAAGAGTCATTTATTCCTCCTTAGTAACTGCCTGGTCAGGGTTGCAGTGCTTTATATCAGCTTACTGGTTTGTTTATAATATGGGAAATAAAACTAACTAAATATGTTTGTGAAAATATAACAGGGAAGAAGGATTAAAAAAAATCAGACCTGCGCACATATCAGCAGCTTTAAAAAAAACTATGTTAGGCCACACCCACTTTGTGTTTAAATCTGAATACGCATACAAATGTTTTGATATTTTGAAGCAACACACAGACACAGATAGTCAAACTGTGCTGCACTATGGAGCTTAGAAGCTTGTAGAAGTATTTGAATTTTTGGATTTTATATACACGTCACATTTTATAAACTTTTTTGTGTTGTACAGGGTGAGCTGGAGAGATCTGATGATTATCCATCTGCTTATTTCTCAGACTCTAGTTTGATTAGAGAAGTGACTGGTCCGGGAAACAGTAGCTCAGTTGATGCCGTTTTAGTCAACATGGAGCAGCGGTCAGCACAACATCACACATTCATTGTTGAAATTAAAAAAAAAAAAAAATGGCTGCTCTGTTCAATATTCCTCGTCACAGCGCTGTGCCGTCTCGGAACACAATTAAAAAATGGGTTTAACATTTTTATAACAATGCTTCTGCCTTGAAAACAAAACCACTTGGCAAGCCAGGTACAGTTCAAACACCAGAAAATGTTGAAAGAGTGTGTGCACGTGATAATGAGCCCGCATCATTCAGCTAGGAAACATACTCTTGCTTTGGGAATTTCACAAATAAAAATGGCATTAAAAGTTTAGTGTAATGGTTGTATTTTCAAATAAAAGTTAAGATTAATTATCATGTTATTTCATTAAAAATGTCAGGTCTCTCTCGCTCACCCTGTATTTATAAATTTGCATTTCTGCCAGAGATTTGCCTTTTAAAACATATCATTGTCAGCACTGAGCCCAATCTGTCCAGAAACGTGCACCCAAGAACAGGTCAAAATCCAAATACAAAGTTTCTGTCAAGTATCCGTATCCCTTGTCATTAGTCCCAGAAGACCTAGAACAACTCCGGGAGGCCCGTATCTACACCAGGTTAGACCTCAGAAGTGCATATAACCTAATCCGGATCAGAAAAGGTGATGACGCTCCCGAGTGGCGCAACGGCAACGCGTTCGCCCTATCATCCGGAGATCGCTAGTTCAAATCCGGGTGATGCTATAGCTGCCCATAGCCGGGAGCTCAGAGAGCAAATTGGCTGTGCTCTCAGGGTGGGAGGGGCAGCATACTCTCACTCCCAAGTCAATCAGAGCAACACTGTCCAACCAGGACGTCTGTGAGCTCATGTATACAGAAGGTGGGCGGGAGCACTTTCCTCCGAGTGCGCTACACCGCTCCCGGACCCAAGAAACTTCAGCCCAAGTACGTTGGTCTATTTCCAGTTATGAAACAAAAAAAGTTATGAAACTTCAGCTTCCCAGACACTGCAGAGTGCATCCAACCTTTCATATTTCTCAGTTAAAGCTAGTCAAAGGAGGTCCCCTAGATGAGCAGGAGGAAGGGGTTCCTCAGACCAGTTCCACAGAAGCTCAACCACATACACTGTGAAGGAGCTCCTGGACTCTTGGTGCCGGGATGGCAAAATCCAGTATCTAGTGAATTGGGAGGGATATGCGGCTGAGGAGAACTGCTGGCTTAAAGCAAGGGATGTGCTGGATCCATTATTGTGCCAAGGGTTCCACCGGAGATACCCTAACAAGCCAGATGAGACGTCCCAGCCCGGCGGACCCAGGAAGAGAGAAAGAGTTCACAGAGTGAGCTCCTTGGAAGGGGGCTGTGTCAGCACTGATCCCAGTTTGTCCACCAGAGTGTGCACAAGAACAGGTCAAAATCCGCCCTGATAGACAGGTGGCGCTCAGTAGCGCATTCCATTCCCCCACTCAGAACTCAGTTTCCCAGAGCTCCTTTAGGCACTACGCTACTCCACCTGCAGACAATTTAGCCTCATCCCACTCTGGCATAAATAGACTGCCTTTCCTAAGGAGCTCTGTGGAGCAGTACAGGTTTGAATACCAAACTTCTGTCACTCTTGTCAATCTAATGCAAAGACTTTATAGACTATTTTTGATCCTGAGACTCTGATTCTGTGTTTCTTATCCTAGTTTGTTTATCTTGCTCTGCTCTAGTTCTTAGCTGTGCCTCCTTTTGCCTTGCCTGTTGTGTGTACAAATAATGATATTTTTCTGTGTTCATAGACGGTCAATGGATTATGGACTGGCTGGTGTTCCGCTACAATCCTTGTGTTTATCGTGACTAGTTATAGTTTTGCATTTTGATATATGTTTCTGGAGTTTTTTGGGTTTTTTTCAGTTCTGGCTTTTCTTTGTTTTTACTGTTCAAACACAAATAAGCTGCACTTGTTTCCAATCATTGGTGAGAGAGTCAAATGACATATTTTTCAAAATGACATATTTTTTAGATAAAACAAACAAACAAAAAAGAAGCAAACAAACATGAAAATAGAACCCTAAATACAAACCTTAAATGTGCAAGTAGGATTAAAAACAGACCTGAGCACATATCAACAAAAAAAATAGTTTAGGCCACACCCACTTTGTGGTTAAATCTGAATACATATAGAGATTTTTGGATATTTTGGAGCACCGAACAGATACACATAGTGAAACTGTGCTACACTATGGAGCTTTTTGTGGAGGTTGGCTACACAGAAGAAACCTTAGTGCTGCAAGATGTATGAAGTCAAGCAGGCCCTGAGATCATAGCCAAAAAGAAAGCCACAGGATTCGGCAACATTGTAATAGAAATATTTCAGGATTCTGACGATGATTCAGTCAAAGTACTGACCAGTTTATGGCAACAAATATGGAAAACAGCTTGACGGCCTGCAGACTGGAAGAGGTCACTTTAAATCCCGATACCAAAGAAAGGAGACAAGAAAGAGTGTGCCAACTATTGGACAATTTCCTTCATATTACACGCCAGTAAAGTTATGCTTAAGATCATTCAGCATAGACTACAGCCTTACATTGAAAGAGAACTGCCAGATGTGCAAGGAGGTTTCAGGAAAGGCAGAGGAACAAGAGACATCATTGCAGATGTACGCTGGTTCATTGAAAAAGCCAAAGAGTTCAAAAAGGAGGTCAACTTGTGCTTCATTAATTACAGCAAAGCTTTTAACTATGCGGACCACATAAAATTATGGAAAGGCCTCAGGAAAATGGCGATACCAGAGCATCTCATTATTCTAATGAGGAATCTCTACACTGAGCAACAAGCCACAGTCAGGACGGAAAATGGACAAAGAGACTGGTTCCACATTGGCAAAGGGGTTTGACAAGGCTGCATACTATCACCGTACCTTTTCAACCCGTATGCAGAATATATAATGAGAGAGGCAGGACTGGACAAAGATGATCGAGACAGCTTTTGCCTTCTTGGATCACTTATTAACAACAAAGAATCCAGCACTCAAGAAACATGACACAGATTTTCACTCGGCAGAAGAAGGATGAAGCTTAAAAAGATCTTCAAATGCAGTGATTTTTCTCTCCACCAAAGATCAGAATTATCCATACAATGGTCTTCTCGTTCTTCTTCAAAATATTAATGCCTTTGAACTCTGGTGTTGGCGAAGACTTTTAAAAGTACCCTGGATAGCAAAGAAAAACAAACAAGTGGATTCTGGACCAAATCAAGCCTGACCTATCACTTGAAGCTCAGAAAACCAAACTGAATCTCTCTTACTTTGGACATACTGTATTATGAGAAGAAACGATGCACTAAAAAAGACCATTATGCTTGGAAGAGTTGAAGGTAAAAGAGGAACAAGACGACCAGCAATAAGATGGATGGATACAATTCAAATAATCATGAAACAGGCAAATTAAGATACCAGAAGACCCAAAGAGAAGACGGGACATTCTGGAGGAACAATATCCATATGGTCGCCAGGAGTCAGAATTGACTTAACAGCACTTAAAAAAAAATAATAATAAAAAAAATAATAATAATAGAGCGTACACTGTAAAAATATATTTTAAAAAACGATAATTTTCTGGCAGCAGAGGGCTGAAGAAAATGTCTGTAAAGAAACAGTAATTATCTGCAACATAAGCTGCAAAAAAAACTGTAAAAAAAAAACACCCAGTTTTCTAGCAGCCGGGGCAGACGTAAACATGAAAACGCTAGGTGGAAATCTCTCATGTAGCTCTAGCATCTAACCTGTTGCATAGTTCGAACCAGTGTTCTTCTACGCGCAAAGCTGTGGCCTTAACCGATTGCACCATTTCTGAGCTCTTGTTGTCTTTCTTAGAAGTGCTATAAAGTGCTTATAAATCTAAGACTGTTTTATACACACCTCAAAAAAATTAAAGGAACACTTTAAAACACATCAGACCTCAATGGGAAAAAATACCATGCAGAATATCTTTCCTGATATGGACTGGGTAATGTGTTAGGA
>JAOVVH010007834.1:0-19312 GCA_028566435.1 Scorpiodoras heckelii | reverse complement strand
AGACAGAGAGAGAGAGAGAGAGAGAGAGAGAGACAGAGAGAGAGAGAGAGAGACAGAGAGAGAGACAGAGAGAGAGAGAGGGGCAGAGTCAGGGCGCGAGAGAGAGACCAAAGCTTCACTGAGTGAAGTCAACACACTGTCCAAGTCAAGATATACACACACACACACACACACACACACACACACACACACACACACACTGCAGATGGCCATAAAAACTGTAAGCTACATGTGTTAATGACCCACGATTATAAGACATTATAGTACATGTCATCTACTAATATTCTGAAAGAGAGAAGAGATAATAATGATGAAAAGCTCTGAAAGATTGCAGCTGAGGAAGAACAGATGAAAGAGTAAATGAGATCAGTTAAATTAGATGTGACTAAAACAGAGAAGCACTGAGTGTTTCATTTTAAGCCTTAGCTGTGATCATTAAATCTTTTCACACTTGGCAACCAGGATCTGTATTAAAGCCTGCCTGCTTCTGTAAACTGGACTATCATGAGGGAGTGCGTTCTGATCTCTAGCTGATCGTTTTGTTTTGGTTTGCTGTGATTAACTGCAGGGTTGTGGGACAAGATAAACATTTTGTATCAAGACTTTTGTACAACAGATGACACGTATCACAAGGTTTAGGTCTGCAAACATTAAATCTGTAATAAAATGTTCTATTCGTATTTCTCTAAAGCTGCTTTGTGACTATGTCTGTTGTTAAAACTATATAAATTATATTGAATTGGGCTCCCGAGTGGCACAAGGGCAAAGCGTTCTCTCTATCATCCGGAGATCGCTAGTTCGAGTCTGGGTGATGCTACAGCTGCCCACAGCCGGGAGTCGAGAGAGCAAAACTGGCCGTGCTATCAGTTTGGGAGGGGTAGCATACGCTCTCTAGCATGTCCATCACAGCGGCACTGGCCAGTCACGGGCGTCTGGGGACTCATGTATACAGAAGGTGGGTGGGAGCGTTTTCCTCCGAGTGTGTTACACCGCTCCTGGACGTTGCATGAGCAGCAGTTTGAAAAGAGGTGGCAGCCGGCGTCACGTGTCTCAGGGAGAACACGTGATAGCCTGACACTGGAGAAATCCCAATGGGTGGGAGTGGATATGACTAAATTAGGGAGAAAATTGGGGGGGGGGGGTAATTTAAAAAGCTTATAATGAATTGAATTATAACATGCACTATATACTAGCAGTCTCTTAAAACAAACTAGATGTAGTCAGACAAAGAACAAGAATGAAGTGAAATACGCAGACCAAATTTAAAAACTGCAGCTTTTAAGTCAGTTGCACTGCTTCCTATGGATGACATTTCATGAAAGTTGAAATAAAGAATGTCGGAGTGATACAGAGTGTGAAATTTGGCGAATTTTGACTCTTTTTTTTTGCTTTATTCACATTACTCAGTAGGTGGCGCTACTCCATAAATGATTTATAATGAGCTAGGGTTATGCGCCTCCTAGAGGACAACTTACTATAAAAATGTCATTATTTCTGGAAAATATGGTTAAACAATTGCCCAAAAAAGTGCTTTGAGTCTCCCCCACTTCCGGGGGCACTAAGACAAAGGGCAACACACACCCAGAGGCACAAAGCTTATATTCCATATCAGACATGTGGAGCTACAACCAGACCAAGTGTCATGTGGATTAGTGAAGTCTATGTGTGATGACGGTGTGGAGGGTTTTTTAGAAGAAGCCATTTTCCACCTTTTTGCTCCTTTAAAAGTCATTTTATTAGGAGCAGTGAATAATGGGGGAAAATGAGAACTAAAAATTAGTGCTGTCAAATTAACGCATTAACACATTCGTTCACCGATCCTAATAAACAATTAGCTGCGCTAAACAAAATTTACGCCACAAAAAATTAGTTACATTACGTAAACCAGCGGCGCCGTCAGTGAACACAGTGCTGAATATTAGGATCTCCGAGCTCATTAGCTGTCATCAACATTATTAAAGATTGAAATAACAATGGAGAACGAAGAAGTTGTAGCTCTTTTTTGTGTTACATCAGTTTAACGAGCGACGGCGATGACAAAGGCGACGGATCCACTTAACACATACACAAACTCCTCCCCTTCCATTGCGAGGGCGGTTCTCTGAGGTAAAATCGTACCAGCCAATCACGTAGCAGCAGCACAACAGAACTTCTGGTGAAGTGATATACCCATGTTCCCTCGCTCCCTACACACTGTGCAGTTCCCTTACAATTTTTTAATCTGAAAAGACGTCAATCATCTTCAATATTTCACTTTTATCAAATAGAGTCGAGTGAATAATGAGGCAAAATTCAACAGTCGTTTCTCTTAAAATAGACCAGTGATAAACCACATCAATATTTTCAATGGTCCTACGATACCGACCTGCACATATAACACAAATCACAATGTGCGTTAAAACCGCGATAAATAAAATTATTCCCTCGACAGCTCTAATAATAACAGAAAAGGGGAGGAAGTTACACACAAAGACACATTTTACATTCATGGTGGAAGAAAACTAGGATCTCAAACAAACCAATCCAGGGGAAGGGTTTAGTAGTTGAAGAGTTATAGAGCAGCTTGAAATGTAACGTAAACACTGAATATGCACTGAGACTCAGTACTAATGTGGCTGGTTCCACCCCGACTCTGATCCAACGTTGTGCAGCAGCGAGGACACACACCGTGTGTGCTGTGTGTTTGATGAGTCCCTGACTCTCAGCCGTACGTGACAGAGGCGACAAAGTTCAGGGCCGAGCGTTCAGATTTTTAAACGCTAATCTGCATAAATTTGCTTTCAGTGTGTGAGATTAAACTTACTGAATGAAGCTGCACCGAATCACAGGCAGTGAAGCTGCACTTGTCATTTCATACGTCAAATGTGTCGATATGAGACCCAGTGAGCAAATTTAATGTAGACGAGAAAGAAGAGGATGGTGCTGAACAGGTTAACAGGAATATTTTCAAACACAACCACCCCATGATTCAGGAGAACCTGTGTTTTATAGCCTGGGTGTTTCTCACTCATCAGCACACACACACACACACACACACACACACACACATAAACACACAAAGAGTGAGGAGAGAGAGAGAGAGAATAGAGTGAGAGCAGCACCGGCAAAGAGGGAAAACCCTGCTGCAGCTCATTGAGGATGAGTCATCCAATTTGTGTGTGTGTGTGTGTGTGTGTGTGTGTGTGTGTGTGTGTGTGTAGGTGTGTGTAGGTGTGTGTGTGGTATGTCTTTGAAGTTAGATAATATTACATATTACTTACTGCATGCACCATAGAACCCGGACGCACACACACACAGACACACACACACACACACACACACACACACACACACACACACACACACACACACACACAGAAAGACAGAGCTGCACTGATGGCTATAAACAGTAGGAACATAGCTGCAGTAACTCACAGGAAATATAAAGAGGAAAAGACTGAGGTGGAACAGAGAAACAGGGTGTTAGAAATAAAAAAAAGATAGACAGAAAGATTTGATAAAGAGAAAGAGAAAGAGAAAGAGAGAGCGAGAAAGCTACACACTAAAATTCCCACGATTCCACACCCCATAACCACAAACAGCTGCCCTGCAATTCCTGATGTGCCTTCAAACAAGGTGAACAAGGTCAATCCACTTCCTGGCTGAAGGCACTACATCCCTGCTGCCCTCTGATTGGTCCAGCTGAGTGCGAATCTCAGGGCATCAGGATGATTGGCAGTTTACGTTAATGTCCTTTTCCTTTCATTTGCACTTGAGGATAATTAAAACCAGGAATTAGCGATCAATAACTACACAGTGTGACAGGGACACACTGACATCACTGAGTCTGTTAGTCTGTGACTGCAGCCTTCTTCTAAATGGACATAATGTTGAACAAACCTAATAGAGATGCAGAATAATGATAATAATAATAATAATAATAATAATAATAAGCCCCTAATGAGCAGCCTATGGATTGGACCATATATAAAGACACAGCAGTCTGCTCCAGAGATCTTATTCACGAGTGGTTAATACTTGGTAACCCTGGTCATAAAGGCTCGCTCCAGTCTATAGTCATAAGGTGCAGAATAAAAATCTCCACGACAGTATCTGGTGCATGAGCTGAGAGACTTAATGAAGCGTAGTCACAGAGGTGAACGTGGACGGTTTGACACAGGAACGCTTGTACAGTCTCACCGGGGGTATGTCACAGGTATTTCTTTTATTAAGAGGTCTGTTATTCTGTCATGATGTGCAGTGAATGTACAGACCTTAGTGTAGAAAAGCCACTGCGAATGCGGGGAAGAGACTGAGTGACCTGAACTGCGCAGAACTGAGGTGGAGCTAGTGATAATCTTAATCTTTTAAAATAAAAACATCCACGAACAAGTATTAAATAACACAAGGCAACAAACGGTTTACCTCGTTTGTTCGTCCCAAAAATTTAAATAGGACATTATCTATCAGGCATGGATTTTAACTAGAGTGTAAATTACGTATTCATACATAAAGCTGTTATTACACTTAAAATATGTACAAACTTCCTTCTAAAATGTACAGATGTATTATTTTTGCCTATGTTTGGCCTGAGGAACATCCCTCATCCCTTGGTGTCCAGCAATATTCGAACAATACTTAGGGGATTCACGTTCCTTTGTACCACTTTTCCATATCCAGAAGAGTACACTGGAACAAACAAACTATGGGTGGCAGAGAATTTCTAAAAAACATAGAGCCACCTGTTTACATTATGAGAGTCAACCCGAAGATATATGTGTTAATCAGTGAACCTGAACCTGAAGAAACGACAACAACACAATGTTTCATTAAGTTATTTATAACTTAGTCTAAATGCTGCTCTGTCACTTTTTAACCCATCTCACCTGAACCCGCTATCGAACCCACTATTTTTCTAGTAAGCGTACCCGAACCCACCTGACCCACAGGATCCCTGGGTTACGGGTCGGCCTGCGCATCACTACAGCATTTTGACATTTCAAGAAAAAAAAAACTTTTCCTTAATTTCTCAGAAGGCCTACAGCAGTGGCTGCAGAATAATAATTCAGGATGAACAAGTGCACTGTTTCAGCTTTAAATACAGCATTTCTAAAAAGAAAAAGAAAAACACCAACTGCATCGTTTATTAACGTTACTCAGCTCTGGGTTGTGGACGCCTGAGGACAAGTGCATCTACATAACTGCTCAAATACATAAGAATGTTCCTCCGTGTTAGAGCAGGGCTCTGTGTTTGAAATTCGTCCAACACTGGTTCGTATTTAGATTATACGAGCAGCAAGCAGAGGAACTGCACTAACGCCCCAGAAACCACCCCACAACAGAGCCATACAACCGCAATCCTCAGTGCCTGCAGCAGCGACGATACACTGACAGGAAGGATGTAACGTCTCTGGGTGAAGTCAAGTAAACTGATTTGTTCCCCACATCTAGTGGGAGAGACATTCGATATGAATATCGAATGATAGGAAGTGCATCCACTGACGTGATGGTTTAACTAGTTAACGTGAGAAAAGTGTAACAGGTAGGAAAATAATGAACAAGGGCTTAGTGTTATGCATTACAGGCCCGAAAGTGACTCTTTTTCAGCAACAACAACATCTGTCACATTGTTCTGCATTCATAGTTACATTTAATGCTGTGGAACATCCATTAAGCAGGTTTATCTGTTTTATCTGTAATCACTTGCATCAAAACACCCTATAAACACTCTATAAACACTCTATAAACACTCTATAAAGACTTGTTCCCTCAGCAGACCCCCCCCCCCTTCTCTTTCTCAAAGGTAATAAGAGTTGCTGGAAAGTCCTCCATCCTGGAGACCATCCCATGGTGAGGAGCATCTTCATCTTCCGAAGTACTAAATAAAATTCTCCTTACAGAAAACTTCACCATATTAATTATTTATTAGGCTTAGATTAGGTGAAGAATCTGCCATCACAGTCCCTATGAATTAGATGCTCCTGTAACAGTTAGAGACGACATTTTTCAGTCTTGTTACTGACTTGCGACATCGTTGGCGCATCGTTTTTCCAAACGGCACAGCCTGATCGTGAAGTCATCTAAACTCAGCTGACCAACAGCTTGAGCGCTGCCCCACAACCCTGAGCCCCAGTGACCCTGAAGACGACTCACTGGGAACTTGCTGACTCTTCTGACCCTCTGAACAGGACACGAGGACACGTCTTCATGCACGGGAGTTAGTGACGGCGATCTGTTCACCTTAGTGGCTTGTTCAGAAAGACACAAACAAACCATGACTCGTAATGATAATGCTTTAGAACGGGCGCGTTAATCTAGAGCTGTGATTAGCCTCACAGGAACACTACTGTCAACAGCACCGTGGTATAAAACAATAAAGAACTAGCGGGACACTCAGAGAGCACAGACCTCCACCAACAGTCCACTCTGTTATGATATTATGAATTATGAATTGTTGTCAAAACTATTCGAGCAAATGGCCATCACACCGACGTGAGAAATGACGGCATGACTGCAATAAGAACGGACACAAGTGTGTGCATCGCGAACACCGATACACACAACATTTGCAGGAACATGTGCACTCTGCAAGGTATACAAACAATATCGGTGTCTCCACAAGCTATACATAAACGTGTGTAGCGACTGCACAGTAACTGTAATAACAACAGGTTTGCTTAAGCGTGACAAATTCACTTTATTTCTGTTCGTCTCATAATGCTAACAAAAGTAATCTACAATAGCACGTGGATCCACCGTCATTTAGATCCACTCCAAAATGTAATGGGTTCCTCTTTAGGCTACGCTTCAGCCTACCACCAAGTTTCATGAAATTCAGCCCTGTAGTTTTTCCCCGTAATCCTGCTGAAAGTCAGCAAAACCAACCAACAAACAAACAAACAAACAAACAAACAAACCAAAAACAACCTCCTTTGGTGGAGGTAACAACAACAAAGCCTCAGCCTGAGCTTCCTCTCTGTTCCCTGAGGAGAAGGCATTCTTAAAGATGATTAATGGTTTTAGCTCTCGGGAATGGGCCCAGTGTGAACATTTTCTCAGAGGAAAAAATGTGGTTTGCTTCTACGTAGAAGCCTTAATGGTTCCCCAAGAGCAGAAGTTCCCAAGCCTGGTCCTGGAGTACCCCTGTGTCCTACACTTCTTAGTGTTTTCCCTGCTCCCAGTACACCTGATTCTACTAAATAATCTAGTTAATAGGAACAAAATAATCTGCAGGGGGATACAGAGGGGTACACAGGGGTACTCCAGGACCAGGGAGTGGGAACCTGTACCCCGGAGAAACAAACCCGCGCTGGTCAGACGGAAGATATTTTAAAATCGGTGATGGTTGAGATGTTACGGCGTGTGCAGCGTGGTGGAAACAAACCAGGAACATGTCCAAGAAGTGTCTAGATCTCACTCAGAGTAATTCCTGAAAAGGCGCTCTGTGACTAATAAGTGCGGGGGAAACTTCATCTTCTCTTCCACTGCCTGTAAAAGGCCCTAAAGGAGCACCGTGAATAAATAGCAGGTGGAAAATACCAGACACTGCAGATGCATCCACACACTAAAAGCTCACACTAATGTGCTGCTGAAAGCAGGAAGGCTTGTGAGAACGTTGTGAGTCTGAGTCAATGTGATAAAGTGGGTTGTGTGATATGGATAAATGTGTAAGTTCAGTAATGACTGGTTACGAGGCGCGCACATGGGCTGAGAGTCTCTGTGCTTTGTGTTTACAAGTGTGAGAGAGTCCATAGTGAACACACACACACACACACACACACACACACACACACACACACACACACAGAGTCATGACTATATATGGCTCTGTTAACGACTACTCTCCCTCCAAAATATGCTTCCTTGCTTCTTCTGTAAACACTGTTAACATGTCTGTGCTAACACCAGGGAGCAGCGAGTCTCAGCACTGTATCAGTGTTAATCAAATCACTAATCACTAATCAAATCACAAAAACACCACAGAGACGTTAAAACTGCTGCACAGAAATATGAGACACAGAAACCCAACTGTGCTGCCATGACATACATAATTAACACCATTTCCTGTTCAAAGGGGTCAAGCACAATAATGGTCTCACACACACACACACACACACACACACACACAGCTGACTGAATGTGATTGCTTTTCTCACGCTTTATCATCGTCATCATCAGAATCACTCTCCCACAAAACCCAGTGCTGATGAAAGAGAGAAAAGTGAGAGAAGAGAGAGAAAAGCGTGAGAACGATCTGCAGAGAGAAGTGTAGCAACACTTAATTTCTAAATAAAACAATTATTGAGAGTCAGTCGGTGATTTTCTTTACGTCTTCCTCTAGTCTAGACGCTGCAAAGCAGACGTTTAGCCCATGAAGCTCACTTATCAGTTATGTGAGAACTTGTGCCCCGTTCCCAAACAAAAACAAACGGTACAGGCCAAGTTTTGATTAAAAATAGATCCGTTTGAAAATAAGTCTTATAATAAAGTGGACCCGGCAACCCCAAGAGGAATCGTCTCTTTTTTACTTTTTTTGGTGCATCCTTAAGAAATAGAGTTATACGATGTTAAATACAGAGAGTCGAAAGGTCATGGAAGTCTTGGGATTTCAGGGATTTGAGTAAATTATTTCTGTGCGAGAACGACAGGAGCACATGCTTCTGTTTCACCAAAAAAAAAAAAGATCAATTTTATCAGTTGAATAAAAATATGAGAGCATAAGTGTGTCCAAAATATGCATACATTTACATACAACTGGATTAGAAGTGTGAGTGTGGGCTTGTTATCTTAAAATTAAGACCGATTACTTTAAAATTCTCCAGCAGAACCTCAGAACATCAGCCAAAAAGGTTATTCTTGGTACACAACTGGGTGTTCCAGTAGGTCAGTGACCCAAAACAAAGCTAGGAGTGGTTTGGCTAAATTGGGCAAAAATGACGATTTCAGAAAAGCCTTCACAAAGTCCTGGCCTCATCCCTGACACGTTTATGCGGATTGTACTATTTGTGCCAGAAAACCTACATAATTGTTTTGAACTCTACCAATTCTACCAAAAAGAGTCTCTAACGTATCTAACCTGAGTTTTGACAGAAATTTCATGGTTATTAAAAGTGGCTGGTTGAGGTGAAAAAAGTTCAAAGTCCCTGACTAGGGAGGTCTCGCAGTTTGAACTCCTCTGCGAAAGAAAAAAGAGCATGTGGTGACAGATGCCACAGAGGCTTGAGGATAAACCCTGTCCTTAAGTCTTTGCTAATGTCCCACATTCACACACATGCAAATGATGGCAATTATACAGGTTGTGGGGCCCCAGGCTGGAAAATGCAAAAAGGCCTTTTTTTGCTATTATGTACACAGATGCATCTATAACCTAACTGAATGATGTAGTCAGGGGTTATACATGGGGCAATTCCAAGAAGTAAAAATAATAATTTCCCTAATCTAACCTGTAGGCATATAGCTTTATATTATCTTTCAATACAATGAGCTAGCTGATCAGACTGCTATTCGATGCTACATGTACACTGAAGTACCAGAAAAATTGGTACTGGACCCTATGCAAAACACATAGCAACGACACCTATGCATGTCGTGTATGTAAAGCGATAGACATCTGTGGAAGCTTCTAGAGCTGTTTCCGCTGTGAGAACGGCAAGTTATCACGATTTTGTGATTTTCAACACGGTTTAATAGTTGGAGCTCACGAGACGGGTCATAACATTTTGGAGGTAGAAGCAAAGTTTGGATTTTCACGTATGATCCTTTCAAGGGTGAACCCTGACTACAAGAATTCTGGGAAAACCTCAAACCTACGACAGCAGCGTGGCTGTAAAAAGACTCTGGGTGAACGTGAGCAATCTTCAGCTGGCAAGAATCGTTTCACGTGATAGACGTGTAACACTGCCTCAAGTAACATCGGAAATCAATGCTGGGGCCTCAACAAACATCAGTGTGAGGACTGTGCAATGTTCCCTCCAAGATCCTGTGGGGGAACCTAACAAGTATTAACTGCACTTCAGTGTAGTGTTAGATCAAGCACTAGAACAGAACACCTTTGGTAAAATGTTGGCTTTTATACTCTGTAATATACAGAGTGACATAGTCTAACAGAATATTTGAGGTAAATTAAAAATAAAAGCTTAAATTGCAGATTTAATTAGAGGGAATTTACATCCAAATCAAGTGAGCAATATAGGAAATACAACCATTTTCATACATAATGCACCAGTTTTAGTGACTCAATGTTCTCTGCACTGACTGCCTGAAGTCTGGGACCCAGAGCAAACATTTACAAATGTAGAAAAACCACATACCACAGATTGTCACTAATTTAAAAGAACTTACTATTCATCCTTACATCCAATCACCACCCAGAGTTTTCATCATGTGGATTTGAAAGATGGTGTGAGGAAATTCAACCAGAGGAATTCAAGAAGAAAGGCTAAAATTTCTAATTCTGTACTATTAGCTACCTAATTATTAGAAAGAAAGAAAGGTTTTAAAAAATCTCTTCATGTTGCACCATGAATGTCAATGTCCTGGTATTAATTCATGCACTGTACTCTATTGATGATGAGAATTATTCACTGCTGTATTTTATTGAAAATTAAAATCACTCAAGATACTGGACAAGTCCCATCAAATGTCCTCATTCAAATATTCCAAAAGTAGCTAAATATTCAGGGTAAGATGCACGGTACACAAACTGCCATCTCTTTATGTGCTTTAACAATGTCTAACACCAGACCTGTTTAATGCATGAAATACACGTCAGGCTGGTTTTCCCACAACGTGAGGTTTCTTACAACGTGCGTGATGCATTACTCAGGACAGTGCTATAACATGAAACATAGCATTCAGTCTAAATGAAAAATAACTCACCTAATACAATTAAGCAGTTTATACTGAACATCACGAGGCTGAGTACTGAAGCTAATCACAGCCGTGCTGATATTCAGTATAACGGCACGACCTCGAATGTGATGTTGCTTTTATACAACAGTTTGTTTATATAATCATTTATTCAGCTCCGCCGACACCAATACTTCCACATCTGGGCTGGGACTAGACTGTTGCCTAGCAACACAAACATTTTCCTGCACACTAGCGTGCTACTCTTTGTGTAGCACTACATATAAGCGCAGAAATAAAATAATAATAAATTTAATAAATGAAATGTAATACATTAAGCTCAAATGTTATTTATAAAAATATGTTCATCTTTGCAGTGCAGAGTTTGTTACAGTCTAAGACAAATAACGATCATTAATGGAGCCTAATAAACAGTTAATAGAGCACATCTGTAAAGCGGAGAGAGTTAAAATCCCAGTGCTGTTATACTCTAATATCAGCACTCAGGGAAAATCAGATCACTCGGTGTTCATACATTCACATCCTACTTGTGCTCCTGAGTGTGTGTAAATTTACACATAAGAATCATAATTAGAACAATAATAACTGATGTAAAACACGACTTAATCAACTTCAAATCATATAACGTACATGAATTACTGCACTTTGTTTAGTTGTTACGGTTAAGTTGCTTATTTTTATTACATTCATTCATTCATTCATTATCTTAACCGCTTATTCCTGTCCCCAGGGTCGCAGGAGAGCCGGTGCCTAGCTGGCGGCAAAGGGCGCAAGGCAGGATCAACCCTAGACAAG
The DNA here is from genome assembly GCA_028566435.1 of Scorpiodoras heckelii. Classification (NCBI taxonomy): domain Eukaryota; kingdom Metazoa; phylum Chordata; class Actinopteri; order Siluriformes; family Doradidae; genus Scorpiodoras; species Scorpiodoras heckelii. The sequence continues at coordinate 7,669 of JAOVVH010007834.1, read as the reverse complement.
GCGCCAATCCATCATAGGGCACACACACACACACACACACACACACACACACACACAAACACACACACACACACAGAGTGTAGATGTTTTGTTCTCTTCCATTTTCAAGCCACACCATTTTCTTTTGCCGTAATGTAATTTACACCTAATATATCTTTTCTGTAATTTATCTCTAGATTTGACTTTTCCTGTGCTCTTACACTGTGAAATATTTTTAACTGCCATAGAAGTGAGTCAAAATAACTTCCACTTCTACCTTTCTGCCTGTTCTTTCAGCATTAAGGAGAAGGTGACCAACATACACGTGAGTTTGGTCTGTCTTACCAAAATGTTCATACGCAATGTAACTAAAAGACTGATAAATGAGGGGGCAGCATGGTGGAACAGTGGGCTGTGCTGTCGCCTCACAGCAAGAAGGTTCCGGGTTCAATCCCCGGGTGGAGTGGTCTGGGTCCTTTCTGTGTGGAGTCTGCATGTCCTCCCTGTGACTCTGGGCACTCCGGTTTCCTCCCACAGTCCAAAGACATGCATATTAGGTTAATTGGTGTCTCTAAAGTGACCCTAGTGTGTGGAGTGTGTGTATGAGTGTGTGTGCCCTACCTAGGCGCCCTATCTAGGGTTGATCCTGCCTTGCGTCCTATACCGCCCTAGGCATATACTGGGCCAGTACTTGACCGCTTATCTTAAGTTATCTTAACCGCTTATTCCTGTCCCTAGGGTCACGAGAGAGCCGGTGCGGTTAAGATAATGAATGAATGAATGACTGATAAATGAGGCCCAGTATTGGTACTTAACCTAATAGGGACACTTCATCCTTCAGCTTTAGAACACTAAAGGAAATCTATTTAATATGCCAATAAATCTGATTAATAAGTACTATACAAATAAAAATATTGAACCATTTTACTGAGTGGGCTGCAGATACAATGCTGCTACATCCACACAAGTGGGGTCTGCTCTGACACAATAACCCTCGTCTCTGGGAAAGCAGATCTGATCTGAAGGGTAAGAGGCATAGAGGCCCTATCGGTAACATCAATAACAGTGTTCTGTTTTGCCTGAATGGGGTTATCGACAACACTGGCAACATAGTGTGTCAGCTGTACGCCAGGGTCAGTGACAATAATATAGGCTTAGATTTGGCCAGTCGTGTGCAAACGCACCCTGGCCCAGAGCTTCACTCTCAGTCCTGTAAAACTGCTGGCTTGCTCACCTCAGTGAGCTGAGAAAAGAGTTTCACCGCTTTCATTTTCAAGGAGGTTGATAGGCTCATCAAATGTTCATCAAACTCATCGTACATTCATTTCTCTTTACTGTAGAAAAAGCAGGATCTTCTAAACAAGCTCCTTCGTCTTGCTGACGTTAAGTTGGTTTCAGCTCACACCACTCCACATCTCACACCACTCCAGTCCTGGCTGATGCACTCCATTACTGCAGAGTCATCAGAGAACTTTGGCAAGTTGCAGCTCTTTGAGTTATACTTAAAGTCCAGCGTGTGTAGGATGAATAGGAAGAGGGATAACACAGTCCCCTGTGGCACTCCTCATAAATGTCAGACTCAAATCTCTGAAGTATGACACATTGTGCTTGTCCAGTGAGGTCGTCGGTGATCCAGGACACTAAAGGGACGTGCACATGCATCTGCAGCAGCAGTTTTAGGGTCTGATGGTGTGGTCGCAGGTTCTTGGTTGAATCTTTTATGAAACTGTACACTGCCCCACCACCTGAACCACAAAATGAGCGTGGCACGAAATGTATCCGTCACATCAGGTGGATGATGAAGCTTTACTTGATACTGGCTTGCAGCATATATTAACTGTTTCTGTGCTGTGTCCTGGGGTTACACTCTGACCTGCCACAGTGGGCCTCAAGCTCAGAGATGAAAATACAGCCAGTCAGAGTCCGTCTCTGTGTGTGAGACAGCTGTACAAATGTCCATTATTCCATTATCGCTAACTCTTATGCGTGGACCATGTCTGCTGCCAGTTCCTCTTCTCTGTGTTCCAACACTCAGTCTCGTCTCTGTTAGGGGGCTGAGCAGCAGATTCTATTATTACAATTTTATGCAATCAAGAATTTCAGAGTGCTTTTCTAGCATCGTGCGTCTACTTCTCAGGTTCCTCGACAAGAACTGTAAAGAGGACATAGGGTGGGGGTGTACGGGGGGGGCCCCCGGTAATTCCTGTTCACAGCATCCTTGTGATTTTATTTTTAACAATGTGATTTGCTTTGTTTTTATTTGTTTTGTTTGGATTTGGCCAAAACTATTTTTACTTTTAACGAGTGTTATTTTTGTTCACCCAAGAATTCTGGTTGGGTACCGTGTCAGGAGGAAGACGGAGTTGCTGGTTCACATGCCAGTTAGTGCTGGATGCCCTTCCCTCCGCAATCCTGTGCTGATTGACGCAGGAGTAAAACCCGCGGTATAAACCCTCAGCTCTCGCCGGCAGGGGAGAGAGGACAATGGCCACAGAGCCAGAGCTGTAAGAGAGACGGCTAAAGACTGTGTGTGCTGTCATCTGCAATAATGTCAGACATTGCTGGCTTGTTGGCTGTCGCAAGCCATAGCCGATCCCTGGATTAAAAAACGAAAGACTAGTTCTGTAGTTTAGTTTGTTATTGACAGCTAGCTGACTTGCTAGTTTTGCGGCTCTCTCAGACTCCTCCCTAATGTGTTTCATCAACCATCAAGCAAAGCTTCTACAGTTAAACATGTACTCATGTGTCTGCCTGACATGTAGGATTTGTCAGTTTACTACTAACATTATGCTTATCTGTTGTAAAACAGGTGTATACATTATGTACAAATGGCAACGAAAAACCGAAAGCCTGGCATTAGGGTGTTTTTTCAGAGTCCAAATGTAAGTGTAATTAAGGAGGTATAAGAAAAAGGAAAGGAGGAAGAGGTGAGATTTCTGATGGAGAAACAAAAACAAATATGAGGCAAGTGTTTGAATGAGCTGTGCACATCTTCACCCAGGTTAATTGCGGTGATAAATGCAGAAGTGCTGTCTCGAGACTTTCTCTTCCCAGTCATCTGGGCTGGATTTTCTAATTAAGAGCAATGAAAAGCACTTCAGCAGGTGGAAAGAGCAGCAAACAGCTCTTTCACGATTTCAACGTCGCTGCAGAAATGTTCCTCTCATCATCTTTTCTCGACTCTTTTATCAGAAACAGATAACCAGAGGCGTATTATCAGCCTACCAATCTGCCGAACAGACAGATCAACGTTCCTTCAGAATATGCCAGGGGAATGATTATTTTTACTAAATCAGGGCAATGATTATTTTTGTCATGAACATATTAATTAGTGAACTGAACTTAAACTCAGTATGCGAGTGCTTTTTAAAGCAAGTCAGTAATTACACAATAACCATAAGCAGTAATATTTTAGAAAATAAATAATATTCCTGAAATTGAACATTTTTTAATTGATAGCGTTGGGGTTTAAACAGCCAAAACAACTTCTCTACATGAGCTCTACATCTACATATGACAACTACTATATAATAATACAATATAATGAGCAAGTTAACTATTTAGCGTACTCTGTTAAATTAATTAGCTATAATTCTATTACTTTGTACAAAGTTGAAAGTAAATAGACAAAGGAAATTGTTTTAGCTACATACTTCCCAGATGTACGTAATGAGTCGTGTCCACACTACAGCATTGCAGCAGAGATAATAACAGAACTTGGTTACAAGTCGCTGTAGCTGCTAGCTGCTAGCATTAGCTTTTAGTCAGTATTTTTTATTAGTTATCCATAAACAAGGTCAGGAAGGTTTACAAAACTGTAAATAACCGTTCAGTTCAATTCAGTTCAGATTTATTTATATAGCGCTTTTAACATTGGACATTGTCCCAACGCAGCTTTACAGAGACATAAAATCAGGACACATCCTTTAAATTTGTATGCTGTTTTATTACAACTGCCACAGCTAGCATTGGTGGTCATACAGTTTTTGTCAGAGTTGTCTCTAGCTGCGTGTTGCCCTTTGTGTTAGTGCCCCCTGAAGTGGGGGAGGCTCAAAGCACTTTCTGGAAAACAGCTCAATGTTATGAGCCACCCAGGGAGTTGGACCCATGTGCGGCGCACCGGCCCAATCACGGGTCGGCACGATAGTGGCGTACACGTAAGTTGTATAAACCCCCTAAAGAAAAAGCCCAACAAAAGATTCCCCAAAATCCATCCATCCATCCATTGGGGGGTTGCTGGAGCCAATCCCAGCATCATCGGGTGAAGGTGGGGTACACCATGGACAGGTCGCCAGTCCATCGCATGGCCAAGACACATTCACGCACACATTCACACCTACGGACAATTTCGAGTGACCGATCAACCTAGCTTGCATGTCTTTGGACTGTGGAAGGAAACCGGAGTACCCGAAGGAAACCCAGAATGGCCAGGACCAGGAATTGAACCCGGACTGTCTTGCTGTGAGGCAACAGTGCTAACGACTACACCACCGTGCCACCATTCCACAAAATAAACGTAAATAAAACTAATATTAAATATGTTGTTCCAAATATAAGAGTCAATGGTCGGCTGACGCGGGGTGCAAACTCGACTCCCTCGCGAAGCACGGACCACCAGACGATCCCACTAGCCTACATGGGACCGAGCGATGGCTGCGCGAATGAGAGGCAAGAAAAGCCGAGGCGCACCGAGCGGAAGCCGGAGAAGCTGAGAAATCCCGGAAATACCAACCCCATTCGGCTGGCGGATAGTTGAGGTCTCCAAACAAAGCAGTCTCCATGACGGCGAACAAAAACAGGAAATGAAAATAAAAGAGAAACAAAGGCAGGGGGCTTAAAAGGGGAAAGAACGAAATGAAACAAAAACCGTGAACAAATAAGAAAAAATAATGTTTGCCCACCTCGTTACATAATACACGGGGCTCCCTGTCTGCCTAATACCTCCGTTACCACATGGCTGATGCCGGCTGCCCTGACCAACCGGCTAGACACAAGCACAAAGAGGCAAAGGGAGAGACAGGGAGGAAGGCATGCCATCTGGAAAACGCGGATGGCGCGCGAGAGAGCGCAGGGACAGAGAGGACCTCCCCCGAATTAGCGGAGAGAAGGCGGGGGGAGAAAGGCAGAACATGAGATAGCTCCTGGTTCCTAGATATTTCTTCCCGTCTAGGGTGGTACCAAATCGAACCTAAGAGAGCTACCTCATGCCTCACGTCTCGAAAGAGCACGCTGCCGGGAAAAGCGCGGACAGCGTGCAAGAGCACAGACAAGAGGACGCCTCTCCCCCCATTGATGGAGCTGAGGCAGGAGGAAAGTCACACCACAGGCCAGCCCCCAGTTCCTAGATACTAGCACGAAAAAACACTAAGGGTGTGATGGGGAGCCCTGGCCAAGCCTAGGCTTAAATAGCGGCCTGATCAGGTGCTTCTCGTCACCCCTGATTGCCCCCTGGGCACCTAGGGAATCATAGTCCCACAACGTCGCCATGACTACCTCTCTGGTGACACCCAGGGGCAAGCGAATGAATAGGCCGGCTCCCTCTGGAGGTCGCAGAGGGAGATTAACCGCCCCCTAACATTGCCAAAGGATACCACTCTGGCGATGCCCAGGGGCGAACGGCTGTATGGGTCGGCTCCCTCTGGTGGTCACAGAGGGAGTCGACCGCCCCCCTAACACTCAAAAGTTGTTTTGCCTAAAATGATCAACGTTTTATGGCAAGTTGTCCTCTAGGAGGCACATTACCCAAGCTCATTACGATTCATATGTGGAGTAGCGCCACCTAGTGAATAATGTTCAAAGCAAAAATCTAGCATTTCTTTAGCCAATATCTTGGGATGTAAATGCTTGGGATGCTAAACATTGCATCAATACCACATTCCTTAGATACACACCAAATTTCATGAGATTTTGTCCATAGGGACGCCGCACTGCACCTGATTTATGACATGTCAATATCTCAAGAACTGCTTAAGCTACAATTTTTAAATATGGTACACTTCTTTGGCATCATATTAAGCACTGCTATGCGGTACATCTAGTGTTCTTAATTTCAATCTATATTCTGTCTGTTCAGCAGCATGGAGAAACAAAGTGATGATATATCAGAGAAAGATGTTTTATATTGTTGCTCTGCTCTAAAGTCAGACGCAGGTTATTAAGGTTCATTAAGGATACAAAACAGCAAAAAGGAAACAGGTTCTGAGATACAATACACTTAATTTTTGCTGGTCTTCAAGCTGCAGGTGCCACGTTTCCCCACAGAAATATAAATTGCCCACCTTGATAGCTTTCATGACAGTTAGAGTCAATCTGTAACATCATCGATTATCCCAGACCCATAGCACCCCCTCACTATCACATGATTTCTGCAGGTAAGTAAATTCTTACTGGAACACTGGCAGTGGAAAAATGGACAGAGCTATTATAGAGCTCAGTGTCTCTGAAACAGAATCACACACACGTGCATGAACACACACACACACACACACACACACACACACACACAGAGGGTTAATTATGGCCTTGATGAAGAGTGCAATCGAAGCCTTGTGCAGCAGTGTGTGATTATCAGGAAGAGGTTCACACACACACACACACACACACACACACACACACACACACACACACACATACACACACCTCTCTATTGCAGAGATAGTTTGTGGTGCTGAGTGAGTGCTAATACAGAGAACAGATGTCCATTAATTCTCAACCTGTGCATTCATTTATCTTCAGTAACTGCTGTCTCCTGCTCAGGGTTACGGAGTGCAAAGCAGGTGAAAGGTCTTTTTTTTCTTCCTTTCCTTTAATTATTCATGCTGACTGAAAAGGTTGACTTAAACATTGAATAAAAAAACTTAGACTTTGGTTTATATATTAATCATGATGATGATAATAATGATGATGATGATGATGATTATATAAACCAAAGTCTAAGTGTTTTTATTCAATGGTTAAGTCAACTTTTTCAGTCAGCATGAATAATTAAAGGAAAGGAAGAAAAAAAAGTGGGGTAGTGGAAGCCCAGTGGGTTAGGACTCCGGGTTGTGGCCTGGAAGGTCAGGGGTTAAAGCCCCGATTGGGGCGGGTGCTGTTGGGCCCCTGAGCAAGGACCCACTGCTCAACTCTGTCCCAACACCCCGTTTAAGGGAGAGGGTTGCGCCAGGAAGGGCATCCAGTATAAAAATCGTGCCAGACCAAGATGCAGAGTCGATCCGCTGTGGCAACCCAAAGGAATGGGAGCAGCTGAAGGAAGTTTATCATCATCATCATCTCATTAAAATATCTGGGATATTTTTTATCTAAAATTATTTTTGTTATTCCCACTATAGAAAAATAACCATAGGGCATGCAGTATTTCTCAATATAAAATATTACCAGGCCAATCCTGAATACAACATAATAACAAAACCTCAAATATACGTGTGTCCCACAATATGGCAGATAATTCTATGAGAAACTGTAAGATGAGGACTGTGTTACAGACTGGTTTGTGTCTTGGAAATTATTTACCCAAGAACATAATCTTCCGTTTAGGCCACTGACCTCATAACTCGAGGCAAAGAAAACATTCATTCATTCATTCATTCATTATCTTGGCCGCTTACTCCTGATTCCAGGGTCACAGGAGAGCCGGTGCCTAGCCGGCGGCATAGGGCGCAAGGCAGGATCAACCCTAGACAGGGCGCCA
>JAOVVH010007753.1:0-10352 GCA_028566435.1 Scorpiodoras heckelii | reverse complement strand
TGCATTGCAATATTTTGGGCAAAACTGTGCTCTTACCCTGCTAATTGAACCTTCACACTCTGCTCTTACTGGTACAATGTACAATTAATGAAGTTTGGCCACCAGGCTGGTCCAATTTAGCCATGAAACCTCCCACACGAAAATGACAGGTGTTTCAGTTTCATTGTCCAACCCCTGTACATGTGTGTGTAAATGATTTTATGAGTTGATCACAGCACTGCTCCTACAGATTTAGATTCTTCTCATGTGAGGAATAACACTAGTGGACTTGTTCAAACCTGCATGTGTAACCAATCGTCCATTTACACCACATTATGTTCTTGTTACACTTTTACTAGAGATATAACAACCTGCTACACCATCATCCCCCTTATTAAATCTAATTATGCTCTGTGTGGACTGCAGGGGAGTCACTAGAGATGTGTGAACAGGGGATCTAAGCTTTGACTAGGGGGATCTACAGGTTTGCCCCCTAGGAGAATTTTGAAAATGACCCAAAAACATCCACATTATTTAACTGTGCTAAAATTAAAACAAAAACATACAACTATTTGGAGAAATTGCCTCATAGCAGCAAATTTCTTTGAAGAGACGTCATTAAAGTGTGTATTAGGTTCAGATCTTATATGACTTAACTACTATCCATTCACTAGCTAAAGGTACAGATCAAGCAAAGACACAATGTTACTTGCAGTAGCAGGTCCTAAATACACGACTCAAATACTGAGAATACAGACTGGTACAACGTGGATTACCTGGATGACTGAATTTTTAGGACAATGTGACATTTGAAAGCAGAAAAATTAGTTTCTCAATTTAATTTTTACTTATTTACACACAAGGAAATATTATCAAATTAAAGTCCACTACATCCCCAGCCAGAGGACAAAATGAATATTGGTAAAACCCCAGCAAAAAGGAATAAACCAAAAGTGGCAGAACCAGCCAAAATAGCTTTTTAATTCTAATTTTGACTAAATTTTTCTTAAGTCCAGTGAATATATCAAATAATGTCCATTATGAGAAAACTATTCATTTATGCCTAGAATGAAACCTCTATAATCAAATTGACTATCTGGCTTTAACAAAGCCCACTAGCTTTCTTTCTTCTTCATCACTAACCTCCATCAAACCTGCTTCTTCAATCCAGTCAAGGTCACAGCCTCCTTCCTCCTTTTTCCTCCCTCTCCTTTCCTGACTTTTAGTAACAAGTATTTTTTATCAAACACCAGTTAAACTTAACTTTATTTGATGTCTTTACACTGTAAAATATTTCTCACCTGATTGACATTACAAAAATGTGTCCTATATCCATCTACAGGTAGAATAATAATATTGAGTTATGATCAACTATTAACTTATTATAAACAGTTATCTGTAAAATATATTCATAAAATCAAGAGAGAACAAGCCCTCTATTAACGTCTGCCCTAAATACTGCAATGTTTAATACATAAACTGTTTAATTGCCTTTTTCCATAGGTTAACGTTACGTTGATTAATCATCAGGCTTCCTCACTAGCATAATGCAATTACCACTAGTGCATCAGTGAGTTTTTATGTTGGTTAATTAATGTTTGTAACAGACATTCAAATAACGTATGTTCCTTATTTTTGTGTTGAAATTACACTCGCCTTCAGACAGCATTCACCCTCCACTCACACAGAGCCCTTCTCTCTCACCCAGACCACGTTAAGTACGTTAGTAAAGCTGTGCAGCGTGACAGGTGCTCACATATCTAGAACATTTAGGGGTGGCTGTAGCTCCACTAAAACAGAAATTCAGCTTTTTAGCAGTAGGCTTAAGGAAGTTAGTGTTTACTCAATGTAATAACTCATGAATACAAGACAGCAGCATGGAAGCTGGGAATGATTTCATGGGTTTTAGCCTAAGACAGATTTGTGTGTTGTCAGCATAGCAAGGACAATTGAGGCCATGGGAATGAATTAAGCTTTCAAGGGGCAGTAAAGAAATGATAAATAACAGTGGGCTGAGAAATGAACTAGGCAAGTGAACTAGGTTCATCACACAAATTTTGGATAGCTGACTAATACTTTTCAACCCACTAGCAACGGCCCTGGATACAGGTCAAGGTCTTCAGTAAATGTTTAAATCGAACATCAGAATGAATGTGTTAGGGGGCGGTCGACTCCCTCTGTGACCACCAGGGGGAGTTGACCTAGTCAGCCGTTCGCCCCTGAGCATCACACGATTGGTACATTGTGGTGACGTCAGGAGGCGGGTTTTCTCCCTCTGTTCTTTCCAGAGGGAGATTGGCTATTCCTTCACTTGCCCCTAGGTGTTATTCCCATTCACTACTATTCCCATCAGGCCTAGGGGCAATCAGGGGCTCATCAGGGTTGATGGCGAGCACCTGGTCTGCCGGCTATATAAGACAGGGCTCACCCAGGGCTCACCATCACACCCTTAGTTTTTCGTGCTCTCTTGCACACCTGGTCAGGGAGAGTGTGGTTTGTACCGCCACCTGGTGGCAGGAGGTAATCTAATAGGGCTAGAGTCTTTCGTTAGGGACGTGGGCCTAGCACTTGGGTGTGATTTGCCTCTCGCCACCATTTTAATTATTAAATATGAGAATGAGCCTCTTCAGGTCCGCTCTCTTGCACACCACCCTGTATGGTTACGGCAGGCGTGCACTCACATGATCTGAGGTCTGAGGCAGCTCCTTAGGCCTGAATAGGAACCGATCCTGGGCGGGCTTTAATACCCAGGTGTGGAGACCTGCCTCAGCCCGGCCATTCTCCTTCCGCCTTCCCTTCTCTTCATTGGGGATGGCGCCTTGGCCCCTGATTACTCCTTCTCTGTCTATCCCGTGCCTCTCTCCTGGTCGGTCGGGGTGGCTGGTGTCACTCGCTACGTGATGGAGGTGCGGATAGACAGAGGAGCCCCGCAATAAATTAAGCACAAGCACCAGCATGCCCCCAGCGAGTGGTCATTCATTAAGGGCAAACCTTATTGTGTTCACGTTTTGTTTGAGTTATTCTTTCATTCTTTAATTTCCTGATTTTAGCCTCTTTTTCTTATGTTTCTTTTGTTTATTTCCAGGTAGTTTGCCCTTTGCCCCCTTATGTCATTCCATACGTCACCCACACTGCAGTCATACAACACGCTGGCTCTCCCGGGATTTCCCATGTGCGTCAGCATTTGCCTTGGCGCGCCTTGGCAGCTTATACACCTATTGTAGCCGCGTCTCCTCGCTTCTCTTCACGAGGCCGCACCCTGCGTCTGCCAATCACAGTTCCGCTCTCATACAACACGCTGGTTCTTCTGGGATTTCCTGGGTTTCGTCGGCAGTCGCTCAGCTCGACTTGGTTTTAGCTCCGCTCTGCCAGCTAGTCCTCTGTCCCGCTGAGATAGTGAAGGGGGATGTGTCATGAGGCTGCAGTGCAAGAGGGCCTGAGTTCGAGCCCTGCTTCAGCCGACTATTTTATATATTCCCTTGCTGTGATGCAAGATAGCAGCACACGTAGGTGCAGCAGCTCTATGCTAAAAACTTTTAGTGCTTTGTTTTATTGTTTGTTTTGCACATCGTACTAGTCTTGACTACTCTCTGTCGAGCTAACATCACCTACAGCCGAGAAGTACTGTTAAGAATTGGAGTTTCTTGCGAGAGGAGTATCACTGCGGAGTCTACTTGGTCATACAATATACCAATAGACATAGCAAGGGACCCCAGCTCTCCGTGGATCACCATCCCAATGAGAAGGAAGCAGAGGCAGAGGAGAGAGCACAAGCAGAAATGGGGATGTAGGGCCAGTGGGCTAGCTAGACTACGGAAGCAGCCACACAAACCACCACCGCAGAAGCCTCTCCCTCACCAATGTAAGATCCCTCGCCAATAAAATGGATGAATTGAGGCTACAAGCAGTGATGGATAACTTCACCAGAGACTGCTGTGTCCTACTCTTTACCGAAACATGGCTACACTCATCCATCCCAGACTCGGCTATCGAGTTAGCATGCTACACAACATGGCACTTCGATAGGACCAGTGACTCTGGTAAGAGCATAAGAGGAGGGTTATATATGTACATCAACAACAACTGGTGTAAAAATACAATGACAGTAGCCAGCCATTGCTCCCCAGACCTAGAATATTTGTCTGTTAAATGTCGACCGTTCTACCTTCCTTGGGAGTTTACTGTAGTCATGCTAACCATTGTGTACCTTCCACCAGATGCTAATGCTAACTTGGCCCTCTGACATTTACACAGCAACATCAGCCTGCAGCAAAACATATGTCCGAACGCAGTGCCCATCATCACGGGTGATTTCAATCACATGGACTTAAAATCTGTGTTCCCTAAACTCCATCAACACGTTAAATGTGCTACAAGAGGAGCAAATACACTGGACAAAGTTTACACCAACATCAAGCTGGGCTACAGAGCTAGACCTGCACCACATATAGGCAAGTCAGATCACATTGCTCTGCAACTCATCCCTGCATACACTCCACTATGGAAATCCACCCCACCAACATTAAGAAGGTCAAAACATGGCCAGATGGTGCTTCTCAGCAGCTGTAGGATTGTTTCAGCAGCACTGACTGGGACATCTTTGAGGATGAAGATCTGGATGTATTTACGGACACTGTAGACACAGTTACAGTGGAGAAATGCATCCGGGTCTACCCCAATCAGAAACCTTGGAGGACCAAGGAGGTGAAGCAGCTGCTAAAGGAGAGAAACACGCCTTCAAAGCTGACGACAGGGTTCTCTACAGCACAGCCCGCGCCAATCTGAAGAGGGGCATCAGGAAGGCCAAGGAGACTTCAGGAGGAAGATCGATGACCATCTAGACAACAAGAGCAGCAGGCAGGCATGGATGGCAGTCGAGCACTTCACCAACCACAAACCTGGCATCAGAGCTGCTGAGGGCAACACTGCACTGGCAGAAGAGTTTAATCTCTTCTTTGCTCACCAGGAGCAGCCACGTTGCCAACAGCAGCCAGCAGCAACCTCACCCGCACGGTAGGGCAGCACGAGGTGAGGCGCACGCTGAACCCATGTAAAGCAATGGGCCCTGATGGTGTCTCCGGACGAGTGCTAAAAGACTGTGCAGACCAGCTAGCTGGAATCTTCACAAAAATCTTCAACCTGTTCCTGACTCAGTCTACCATGCTATCATGCCTGAAGAGCTCCACCATAGTCCCACTAGCCAAGAAATCCCACATAACCAGCCTCAACGACTATCGGCCTGTGGAACTCACACCAGTAGTGATGAAGTGTTTCGAAAAACTGGTAAGAAGTCACATCCTGACTTTCCTAACCCCCACTTCTAACCCATACCAGTTTGCGTACAAGGCCAATAGGTCAACAGAGGATGCCGTGACTGAGGCCCTCCACACATTGCTGACCCACTTGGAGCAACAGGGGAACTATGCCCGCCTTCTCTTTGTGGATTATAGCTCAGCTTTTAACACCATCCTCCCTCACAGTCTCATGGATAAACTGCTGAACCTTGGACTACCTCATTCCACATGTCTTTGGGTTAAGGACTTTCTGTCAGATCGCACACAGAGTGTTAGGATTGGCCCCCACGTGTCCACAGCTCTCACACCTAACACTGGCTCCCCTCAAGGCTGCGTGCTGAGCCCTTTGCTCTTCACCCTCTACACCTCTGACTGCACCCCCATCCACACCAGCAACACCTTCATTAAGTATGCTGATGACACCACAGTGGTAGGCTGTATCACTGGAGGAGACGAATCTGCTTACTGGGATGAGGTGGAACATCTGACGGTGTGGTGCAGGGAAAATAACCTGCTCCTGAACACATCCAAAACAAAGGAAGTAATCATTGACTTCAGAAAACACAAAACGGACTTTCAGTCCATTCCCATTGGTGGGACCTGTGTGGAAAGCGTCAGGGACTTCCTGGGAATTCACATAAAGGAGAAACTGATCTGGGACAATAACACCACACAGTTGGTAAAGAAGGCACAGCAAAGACTCCACTTCCTGAGAATTCTCAAGAAAAATAACATCAACAAGAGATTGCTTGTGTCTTTTTACCGCTCTACCATGGAGAGCATCCTCGGTTACTGCCTCTGTATGTGGTTTGCCAGGCAAACAGGAAAGAGCTCAGGAGGATCATCAAAATGGCAGAGAAAATCATCGGATGTCCCTTACATACTCTGGAGGACCTGCATGGCTCCTACTGTTTCAGGAGGGCCAACAATATCCCCAAGGACTCATTTCACCCAGGCCATTCTCTGTTTAAGCTACTGCCATCAGACGGTAGACGGTACAGGGCCATTAAAGCAAGGACTAACAGACTGAATAACAGTTTCCACCCAACCGCTGTCACAGCTTTAAATGCCTTGAAATAAAACATCCATGTCACATATCCCACTGAATTAAGTGCAATATCTGTTCTGTGCAATAGCTGCTTGTGCAATCTCTACCGACACTGTGACTGACACTGTGCAATATACTGCAATATTCTGCAATTTCTGCTGCTACTACCTATTTTTTTAACTTGTGTTATCTTGGTGTGTGTTTAATTATAATTTTTATACCTGCACTGAAAGGGTTTGCATTTTACTTTCGTTGTACTTGTTATAATGACAATAAAGAATCTGAATCTGAATATGATATTCCATAATTCATATTTATTAAATATTTTATTTTGGGGTTTTTTTTCAAAGGGGCTTTAATCAACTCGTGTGTACCCTGGCCACTCTCGTGCCGCACCTGGGTCCAACTCCCTGGGCGGCACATAACAGAATGAAAGTGTGATTTCAGTAACTTTGATATCAGTAACTTTGTAACATGATTGGTTGGGTCAGTACTGGTTCATATCTCTTTGAATTCTCGCTCTCTAGATTTTACACAGAATGGTTTGTGGTGAAAAAAAACCATTCCTGACCAGGTGGAAACACCCTGTTGATGAGTGATATTAAAGGAGAATGGCCAGACTAGTTTGAGCAGACATGAAGGTTATGATGTCTCAGGTAATCACTCAACAAAACCATAATGAGTAAAAAGGCAATTCAGAACATACAAGACATTAAACTGTGAGTCAGTTGGGCCTCAACAGCTGAAGACCACACTGAGCTCCACTCTTGTCAACCAGGAACAGGAATCTGAGACTGGAGTGGGCACAGGCTTATGAAAATTAGACAGTAAAAGATTACAAAAAGGAGGCCTGGTCCGATGAATCTTGATTTCTGCTCCATGATGCAGATGGTAGAGTCAGAATTTAGTGTCAGCAGCATGAATTCATGACCCCAACCTTCCTTATGTGAACAGTTCAGGCTGCTTGTGGTCATGTAGGACCACAGCTGTTCAAGCTGGTTCCAAGATGGCTGCTGCAGCAAAGCACTGTTTTTGCCTGTGTGAATGTGTGTGAATGTGTGTCTGGTTATAATACTTCTGCAATTTTACTTCAAAATTTGGACCTGAGGATTTGAAACTTGTCATGAGCTAGATCTGGTGGGCAGAAGGGATTACAGGAATCTATATTTGATCAGGATGGTGATGGATCAGACTAACTGAGGCCTAAGTCTATCTGAAGCCTCCTGCTGTGCAAAAGGTTGAAACCTGGATCTTCATACCTATTTTATGCATAACTGCAGGGAAGTGGTATTTTATCTTCATCTGAGCTGTGAATTTTTGTATCCTTGTCAAAAGTATTGACTTTTTGTATCTCCTAAGTGAAAAACATGAAGAACTTAAATCTGAGCTCCCTTGTGTTGGTCTTATACTTTACATCTCTGGCTGGAGTCTACAACTCAGAATTGTATGAAAAACTGCCTGGGCTGAAGTTGAATTTACAAAGAAAATTGCATAATCAGGAGCTGGTAGCTTTTGATGGCATGATAGCTACCTTTTCTCTAGGTGGTAAATGGACTCTTACACAAATTCTTCAGAAACAAATTCAAATAACCAGAGACACTTCAAAATGGCTGTTGGAAGTTAATGTGTCTACTTATTAATTCTGCCTTCATGTATTGAGAGAACATTTCACCATTCATGATAATGTGACCATCTATTTCTGCAAATTAACAAACCATAAAAACATAAAATCAAAGTTCTTGATTATGTGTCTACTCTTGCTCTCGGGAGACTCGGGAGAAAATAACTGTTTTACTCCAGAAGCCTTGGTCAATGATCAAGTTAAGATGTTTCTTACTTCAAATTCGATATTATCTGAGTCTCAGTCAGGATTCAGAAAGAAACATAGTACTACTACAACCACCATGAAAGTCATGAACGATATTATTGAAGCTCTTGCCATAAGCACTGCTGTTTTGCACTTTTTATTGATTTTACAAAAGCATTTGATAATGTTGACTATTCTTTTTTGATTGACCTACTTTTGGAAATTGGCTTCTCGGAACAGGCTGTAGGTTGGTTCAAAAATTATCTATCAAACAGGACTCAAACTGTTCAGTTAAAGCTTCTGAGGAGCTCCAGCTCTACAAGGGAGTTCCACAGGGATCCATCCTTGGTCCTTTACTTTTCACGCTCTATATAAATCACATTGGTCAAAATATTCAAAATACCAAATTACATTTTTATGCAGACGATACAGTTATTTACTGCTCAGCCCCAAACCCTGCAAAGGCCTTTCAATATTTTCAGTCAGCTTTTGATCAAATACAAGATCAGTTATGCCACCTGCGTCTTGTATTAAATGCTGAAAAAACTAAACGGATGTTTTTCTTTCTGTCAAATACACAAACAGTTCATTTGTCTATCTGTACTAAACTGGGTCAACAGATTGAACTAATGTCTAGTTTTAAATATTTGGGTTTCTTAATTGATGATGTTATCTTTTAAGCCTCATATCCAGCATTTAATTAAAAAGCTGAGATTTTTGTTAGGATTTTACTACAGAAGTAAATCTTGCTTTTCTTTTATTGTAAAAAAGAGGTTAGTTGAATCAACATTTATGCCTGTAATAGATTATGGAGATATTTTGTATATGAATGCTCCTGTGTACTGTTTGAGCATCTGGACAGTGTGTATCATAGTGCTTTGCATTTTATAACAAACTGCCGACCTCTAACCCATCATTGTTTGTTATATACAAAAGTGAATTGGACTTCGTTGCAGGCACGACGTCTTGCACATTGGTATATTTTTATTTATAAAGCGCTACTTGCCAATCTGCCTATTTATTTATCCTGTCTTTTGAATAGAAGGCAGAGTTTGTTCAGTCTTTGTTTGAGTGAGTTTTTGCAACTTGCTCTTCCTAGGGCTCGAACTGAGCTGGGAAAGACTGCTTTTAGCTTTGCTGCTCCATCCACATGGAACCTGTTACAGATTGATATAAAAATCAAGCACTTGGTTTCTTTGAGCAGATTTAAGACTCTGATAAGATCAGTCGGGTCCAGATCATCTGTGTGTGTGTTTTAACTGATTTTATGTGAGATTGTTTTATGTGAGATTTTGAATGTACTTTGAATGTTGTAATTTGTGCTACTGCTCGGTCTGTCTTGGCCAGATCTCCCTTGTAAAAGAGATCTCAAGGGGACGAACCTGGTTAAATAAAGGCAAATAAATGAATAAAAATAAAATGTAGGACTATTTTCTTCACACATCCATTCATACCAAGCAAACATTGTTTAAAGTTTAATCCCTTCATAGAACATTTACCATTTAATAATGTCTAATTCCAGCATTTAAAGCACCATATCACAAATACATCCTATTCCTTCAGTTTTCATTTGATGTGGAAATATGAACAAAATGGTGATTTCCAGCTTGGGCAACTTTTATATTTAAACAGCACAATGAATATCAGTGGAGTTAAACTTGTCCACCATATTAACTGTTACTTTGTTAAAAGTTCTTCATTGTTTTCACACGTCCACCTTCACACCTCCACCCTTTCTTCACAGCTGAATCTGCAGCACTACAGTAAGATAGAAATTAAACCACATCCTGAACTGGTCTCTGCACTCAGACCTCTAACACTGTCACTGCTCTGTGTGTGTACAGGACTAATGAGAAGTGTTTATTTCTGCACAATTTCTGCTCTTATTTTTAACAAACAGAGGTGATGATTAGTGTTTATTTAAAATAAAATGCTGTGCAATAGTTTGATAATAGTGTGTATTAGAGTGAACTTGATGTACTGAGATTTCTCTGCACAGACCATAATAGTAACAAAAACACAAATGTAGGTTATAATGTATTTTCTCAGTACGTCCAGTTAATGCTAACATGGTTTTATTTAATATTTTATGTTTACAGGAAACACCACCAGAGTCTCATCACAGCAGCTAAAGACATTTCAGTTAGTCACAACCACGACTTCCACTGGTGAAAGTACAAACACCATCCAGTGTTTTAAACTTGATCTACTTGTACTCTTACCT
>JAOVVH010007742.1:0-10353 GCA_028566435.1 Scorpiodoras heckelii | reverse complement strand
TAATAATAATAATAATTATTATTATTATTATTATTATTATTATTATTATTATTATTATTATTATTATTATTATTATAATTATAATTATAATAAAAAAGTTGTTTTTTTATTTAATTAATTTTTTTATTATTATTATTTCCACAGCAGAATACAGAAAAAAAAGTATGCATTTTAATGCAGACAATTTGCAGACAATTATTTACTTTTGTGCATGAAGAACAAGCAAAGCAAAGCCATCTGGTCATAATATGTATGTTATACCACGAGAAGATGCCATCACAGCCTTCAAAGAGGTGAAGCGTGTGTGAGGTGTGCCATGGTGAGTTCTCCGATAATGAGTGCTTCGGTGACAGGTTTGCTGAGGGGTCGTTATTACTGAATGTACAGAAATACAATCTGTTATATTGACATGACTCTTGAAATAAGCCTAGCAGTGTATTTTTTAAACAATCTTTTTCTTTATCTATTAAGAGATAGGCCTGTGTGACAAGACACAACTGCCTACAATGCTGCATGAATACCACCTAATGTTCAGGGGGAAAATGATACCATTAGGTTATTTATATTATTAAGTGAGGGTTGAAGAGATGGTATGAGTGGGGTGAAGGGACTGGCACGGGTTTGGGAAAATGGTTTGAAATTTCACTGCAAACACAAAACACAAAAGAGAGACAGAAAACAAAACCTCTGGCAGGTACAAGCAACATGAGTACTGATAGAGAGTGGATCTTACCTTGGGGAAAAATAATAACCAAAAGAAAACACAAAAGAAAAATCAGAGTTTCAAGAACTATGTTGTAATATTACACAATTTTTAGTTTGCTTATTGTTTCAGACCAATTTGTGGACATGATCCGTTGTGGCGACCCGAAGGAATGGGAGCAGCCGAAGGAAAAAAATTGTTTCAGAGTTTCAGCATCAGAGTATATTGTTTTCTATATGCATTCCCCTTAAAGCCCCTGCATGTACTGTATGTGCATATACATCCCATCCACACATTCATTATCTTCCGCTTTATCCCACTAATCGGGGTCACGGGGAGGCTGGGGCCAATCCCAGCATCATCAGGCGAAGGTGGGGTACACCATGGACAGGTCGCCAGTCCATGCATGGCCAACACACACTCACGCACACATTCACACCTACGGTCTATTTAGAGTGACTGATCAACCTAAAATGCATGTCTTTGGACTGTGGGAGGAAACTGGAGTACCCAGAGGAAACTCACACAAGCACGGGGAGAACATGCAAGCTCACAGAGCAACCCGGACCGGGAATCGAACCCGGATCATCTTGCTGTGAGGCAACAGTGCTAACCATTACACCACTGTGCCGCCATATTGTGCATATACACAAAAGTGAAAATAGACAGTTAGAGTTCAAGCTTCAAGGATCTGAAGCTTGTGGCCATAAAAGAGCAGAATAATTGCCCACAAAGTGGTTGGGGGTAGCCCAGTAGGTTAGGACTCTGGGTTGCCGATCAGAAGGTCGGGGATCCGAGCCCAAATGTTGGACTCCAGGGGCTGTTGCATCCCCGAGCAAGGCCCTCAACCCACTGCTCAACCCAGCCACCAAGGGGTGCAGTGCACACACAGCGCCAGTCTCAAGCTCAGCCAATAGGAGGGTTGCATCAGGAATGGTATCCGGTATAAAACCCATGCCAGATCAAGGTGCTCCACTTTGGTGACCCCAGGGAACAGGAGCAGCCAAAGAGGAAAACAATTACACTAGGCTGAATTATCCTAAAAATACTGGCGCCTGTCTTCCAATCTACCATGTCTAGACTTCCAGCAACACCTACATGATGATATGTAACCTGCTCTTACACCAAAGGGAATTTTAAACCAAATACAGGATGTATCATATAATTTATGAACAAAAGATTGTTTAAAAGAGATTCAGTAAGTGATACAAGACCACTTTGGGCTGTGCTTTGACCGAGCTTCATGTTTTACATGTTTTATATCAGAGCACAGCATTTTATGCATTTGAGTATACTGCACACTTTTCCCGCTAATAAAACAGCTAAATATTAATTTACACTTGATCGTCATGTATTAAGGACGATGACAGTGTTTAAGCATTCATGTTAGCATCCAATTAATTTCTCTGATAAATTCAAATGTGAGTATTGCATAGAATGGTTTCAAAATGAAGGACAGTACAGGGTATTATTAGGAAACATAAAGAAATATGAAAGTGAAACATGAATATTATTTAATTTAATGCTATTCCAGAGAGGTGCATTGTGCAGAATGCTGACACCACAAGCCGATAGGGACAGGGGATTTTTTTATTTTCCAAAATTTACTAATCATGGTAGCTTGTGAATAACACAAAGAATCATTATATCTAGTTTAAAGTACTTCCATAATATCCACTGAAATGGGAAAACAGAATTGTTTATGCAATACCATTCTTCTATGTTATACAGAATCTTGTCTAGCCTTGTATATATTTCTTAGGTATATATGGGTGAGAATATGCACATTAAGATCATTAATGTATGTGCATTTGTGTGTGTGTGTGTGTGTTTTAACCACTGAATTCATTCAGCACTTCCTTCACATACCATACATCAGGAATACTTTTAAATCTCTATATCCAAGAATGACAGCAAATATATCACAAGGATTAAGAACAAAGCTTCTGTCGACACACATCGAGGGAATGTGCTGGAAAATCTGGAAAATCTTTTTCATGGTGTCATGGCTTTTTTCTTCAATTTCCCTCCATAACTATAAAAGTGTGTATATTCTTTTTCCCATTACTGTACACTGAAGTACCAGAAAAACTGGTACTAGAGCCTATGCAAAATACACAGCAACACTAGCTAGGCATGTCATTGGTTGTGTTCGCAAGTGCGTATATAAAGCGACAGACATCTACAGAAGTTGTTTCCGGTGTGGGAATGGCAAGTTATCACAATTTTCAACACGGTTTAATAGTTGGAGCTCGTGAGATGGGTCACAGCATTTCGTAGGTAGAAGCAAAGTTTGGATTTTCACCTGAGCATTTCAAGTGTGCACACCGTGACTACAAGAATTCTGGCAAAACCTCGAGCTTATGACAACAGTGTGGCCGAAAAAAGACTCTGGGTGAAGTGAACACGATGAGCGTCAGCTGGTAAGAATCGTTTCACGTGATAGATGTGCAACACTGCCTCAAGTAACATTGGGATTCAATGCTGGGGCCTCAACAGACAACAGCGTGAGGACTGTGCAACGTTCCTGCCGAGATCCTGTGGGGGACTTACCAAGTATTAACTGGTATGCCAGATTTTCTGATACTTCGATGTAGTTTGGAGCAATGTTTAACCAAATTATCCAAATTAAGGGGTTTAACCAAAGACAGTGCAAATTATGGTAGAATAAATGATAAAAGAATAAGTGACACATTTACACAAGAAGACATTTCTTCAACGTGGACCTCAAAGTATGTCTTTGTTCCTGGTTACCTCACCGTGTGTGTGTGTGTGTGTGTGTGTGTGTGTGTGTGTGTGTGTGTGTGTGTGTGTGTTTGTGTCCCAGGAAACGCTGCTTGTCGTTCTCTGAGGCGCTGAGCTCATTCCAGCTGTCTCGCGCGTGCTCCAACAGCTGCAGGAACCGAACGCGGAAAGAGCGCGCGCAAAAACCGCACATCATTTTTCTGAGCCCGGGCCACAGCACCAGATCCTGTTACTAGGCATCCCAGTGCGCCCAGTGCCTAGTCTTTATGATTTGCTTTCTCAAATGCATGCTATCTCACGGCACCTGAGTTTGTCGTACTGCATAGCAGCCTAGACTATACGCATACCGCAAGAATTGCACTACTGCACTAATTCGGTCTACAAAATGGCATGACGCGTGGAAAGATCCAGTTTCTCCAGTAGTCTAGTGTTTAGCTTATATTTTGAAATGTGCATTGTTAAAGTTGGTCTATATTTCAGAAAGCATGCTATACATCCTCAGGAAAAAAAAAAATGCACTAATTCGTAAAATAAACGCAAACAGACTCGGCGCCCACTTGCACTTTTCTGGGTAAAGTCGGATACGAAACGCACGGGTTTATATATATATATATATATATGGGGTGCATAAGAGCACCACGTAATTAAGCAGAGAGCGCGGTGGCAGTTGCAGAATCTTCGATTGCTGCAAAGTGACCAGGTCAGATATTGACCTGAAATATATTATAGTCCCTAATACTCAGTGGATTTTGTTACACCAAGCCGATGTGCATATTAAGTCTGCATGAACTGTTAATCATTAATAGGGGGTTCTCGTGTAGGCTGATTTGCAATGCGTTCTTGTTATGTTCCCGGTTTTGTGGAGCGTTCCCGTCCAGCGTCGGTATTCATTCGTGTGGAACACGGCGCATTGCATTGCATTGCATTGCATTGCATTAAGTGAGCGTAAGTGAGACGTGAGGTGTGAGACGTGAACGCGGAGAGCTTGATGAGAGCAGAGAGCAGAAAGGTGCGTGAGCTTTCCAAGTGCACGGCGCGGTCCGCTGGAGCGCCCGAGTGCGCGAAACAACAGAGCACCGCTCTGAGGGTTTTTAAAAAAAAAAATATATATATATATATATATATATATATTTATATATAAATTTTACGCTTTGGTTGTTCTGCAAACTATTTTCCAACCCACCTCTCTCTGGTGCTTTAATGCAGACAATTTCCCCCGCAGGATCCATTTCGGTGCACGCGTGAGGCATCCACGCAGTGCTTCGTCACTCTGGTAGGCTACGTATTAAAGAAAGGCAAGTAGTTCAGGAGAGACGGTCGGAGCGCAAAGCGGGCTGTGCATGGACACAGGAGCTCAGTGGAAACATTTGGGGTTTTTTTTTAGGATCAAGAAGAACAAGAAGGAACGCAGCCGAAACCAAACCGGATCCGTGAAAAAGGAAAAGTTCATTCGGTTGCTACAGGATTTTTTTTTAAAACGCAATTAGGCTTTCATTAAGATGTAGCCTGATGTTTGCGCACCGCTTCCCAGCAGCATTCTCTTACAAGCTCTTTATTCATCCTTAATTATAGTTTTAAAACAACACACACACACACACACACAGATTCGCCCACACAGAGTTGGAGCATGTAGAAGTGACTAAAGACGAGGAGACCCGCTTGCCTGCTTCCTTCAGAGAGCTTCATTCGGTTCCGCTCGGTGTTCCTCCAGGCGCGAAGCCGGGAGACATTTCCGCGACCATGCGTTTCCTTCTGCGTCCTCAGGTGAGTCTGAGATCTCAGCTCTGCCTCAAATTAATGCGACTATGGATTAAAAAAACAACAACAATAACAACAACAAAACTACTTTACACTACTGATTTGTGTAAACCCGGTCAGAGAACCCTGTCCCTGAATGAAGCATGAAGATGAAAATTCAGTGCTATGTATCAGTTCTGGAGGCATTTTTAATATTAGCCTTACATGTTTGCAGATATGTAGTGTAATATCAAGAGTGCACAATTGCAGTTATCATTAACAGGCTGCAATATGAGAAAATGAAGCATCTGGCAGGAGGAACCTCGGAGCGTTCTTTCAGGATCCTCTGTAGGCGTGTTTACGTTTTCCACAGAGAGATATTTAATGGACTGTTTGATTTCTGTAGGTCAGTTTCATTGTCTAGAGGAACATGTCAGACATCAGGCATCGAAGAATTTTTATTTTTGGTAATTATGCATTTTGGTATTGAGGTGTAAAGTAAAGCCTTGGATGATTGTTTGGTTAAATCTGTATGGTTCTTTAATTGTCCCGTCTTGGACCTTTATTCTTTTGTTTTTTTATGGGTTATTGGTTGTCTGTCTTTCTTTCTTTCTTTCTTTCTTTCTTTCTTTCTTTCTTTCTTTCTTTCTTTCTTTCTGGTACTTTGATTTCTTCTCTGGATTCCTTTCTTCCTTCCTTCCTTCCTTCCTTCCTGAGTGAAGCATGAAGATGAGAGTGTTTCAGTGACCCAGTGTTATGTATCAGTTCTGGAGGCATTATTAATATTAGCTATGCACACACATCTATACACAGACATGTCTACAAATGTTTAGTGTAATGTCAAGAGTGTACAATTGCAGTTATCATTGACAGGCTACAATATGAGAAAATGAAGCATCTGGCAGGAGGAACCTCGGAGCGTTCTTTCAGGATCCTCTGTAGGCGTGTTTACGTGTTCCACAGAGAGATATTTAATGGACTGTTTGATTTCTGTAGGTCAGTTTCATTATCTAGAGGAACATGTCAGATATCAGGCAGTGAACAATTTTTATTATTGGTAATTATGCATTTTGGTATTGAGGTGTAAAGTAAAGCTTTGGATGATTGTTTGGTTAAATCTGTATGGTTCTTTAATTGTCCCGTCTTGGACCTTTATTCTTTAGTTCTTTAAGGGTTACTGATTCTTTCTTTCTTTCTTTCTTTCTTTCTTTCTTTCTTTCTTTCTTTCTTTCTTTCTAGTACTTTGATTGCCCCTCTTCCTTCCTTCCTTCCTTCCTTCCTTCCTTCCTTCCTTCCTTCCTTCCTTCCAGTAATTTAAATGTTTTTGCAGTTTTCTTTTTGGCTAGTCAGATCTCTCTCTCTCTCTCTCTCTCTCTCTCTCTCTCTCTCTCTCTCTCTCTCTCTCTCTCTCTCTCTCCCTCTCTCTGAAAAATTGTACATATTCTTGTAAACTTGCATCTTTTGTAATAAATAAATAAATAAACAGCTGAACCTGGGAGCAATGCTGCCAGGCACTGATATGAATTTCCATTTTTGACATGCTATAATGCAATAACACAAGCGATGTGATTAGGGCATAATGGCAGAAGGGTATGCCATCTGTTGTGAAATGCATAAAAATGTAAAATTTCACTGAATATCAGTTGACTGATGGAGTGGTGATTAATACATCCAGGAATAAAATGAATAGATTATTGTTTTGGGCAGCTTTAGTTATTAGGGTAGTAAACCTGAGTAATCTCGTAACATACTGGAGGTCTATCAGACAGTACCAATAGTCAATATGAAACCAATTCATTTAGTTAAATGATATACTTTTCACTTTAGTGGGAGAATATGTTCAACTGAATTTGATTGCCAAGATAAAGTACGTCCTAATGAATGTGGTGCACTCTCATGTCATTTTCATTTAGTGGATTGTTTTCATCAAAGAAAAAAAAGATATTCATTCGATTGCTGCTGTCCGTACTTGTCTGAGTTGCATCTAACTTTCAAGCAGTGGCAACATAAGCTGGATTTTCATTTAGACGATTTTAGAGACCTCGGAGAAATTTCCTCATGACCATAATGCAATAATGCATATTCTTCCATTATCATGTGTGGAAACAACCTTATCCTGCTTTTGTGTCTGAACAACTTAACAGCCTAAACCTTAAACAAGATTGGAATTGATTTGCTCCTTTGTCAAATAAAACCATGCACCACTGATTCTCGACCTTGAGGTCACAACCCCATGGACATTTGGATGGGGTCACAGGAGATTTTAACCATCTTGAATTTATAATGTAATTCTATTCATATAAACTTGATTTATAGAATATTTAATAATAATTCAAACAGGATATTAATATTAAAATGTATTAGCCATTATTCAGTTTGGAGCTCCTCTTGAGTCAAGTTTAAACAGCAGCACTGTGTCCAACATATTGTCATGTTAATCAAAGTGACTTTACACAGGCAGCTATTTAAAATAAAAAAAAAATAAATAAATTATATATATTTTGCATGATTAGGTCAAGATTTTGCACTAAAAAATCTACAAAATGCAATATTTGGCATTGGGCGTTTCGTTTGTATTTGTGTAAATATGTAAATGTTATCTGAAATGAAATAGGTCAACCATTTGCTAGAACTTATTTCTTGGGCACTTAATTGTAAGGCTTCATGCCACTGTAGGATCTACGTTGGATGTAACAATCAAGATGACATGGCCTTTTTGACTAGAGTGCCTGATTTTGTTACACTTGCACTGCTACAGTGTGATGCACAAGCCCAGTCCTCTCAGTATACACTGAAGTACCAGAAGAACTGGTATACCAGTTAATACTTGGTAGGTTTATTCCACGGGATCTTGGAGGGAATGTTGCACAGTCCTCATGCTGATGTTTGTTGAGGCTCCAGGATTGAATTCGCGCGAAACGATTCTTGCCAGCTGATGCTAGTCACGTTCACCCAGAGTCTTTTTATGGCCACACTGCTGTTGTTAGTTTGAGGTTCTTCCAGAATTATTGTAGTCATGGTTCACCCTTGAAATGCTCATACATGAAAATCCAATCTTTGCTTCTACCACCGAAATGCTATGACCCATTTCACAGACTCCAACTATTAAACTATTAAACTAATGTTAAAAATGGCAAAATCATGATTACTTGCCATTCTCATGGCGGAAACAGGTGTAGATTCTTCCATAGATGTCTATCGCTTTATTTACACACTGGTGGATGCAGCCAATGATGTGCATAGATAGCGCTGCTATGTATTTTACATAGGTTCCTATACCAGTTTTTCTGGTACTTCAGTGTAGCTGTTGGCTCTTACACACAGTGATGCATAACAGCGTCATGAAATCTGCAAATTTGTAAATATGTGTATAGGCCAGGTGCAATCTTTCCCTCTTTGTTGTATAACAATTATATGTGATGTGAGATACATACAATATGTTTTTCATTTTTTAAGAACAATTTTAATTATTAAAAAAGGGGGTGTACTTGTTAGAATTTTGAGCCTTTAAAATAGGGTCACAGGACAAAAAAAAAAACAGATGGGAGCCCCTGCCTTAAATGCAAAGGATATAAAACCATCAAGAGGACATGTTTTGAACCTTTGGTCTGTATATTTGATTTGGAAACCTTAAAATACACTGGAAAAAAATGGTACTGGTAAAAACACCACCTATGCACATCATTGGTTGTATCCGGTAGTGCGTATATAAAGCGATAGACCAGTGTTAACACTGGTATACCAGTTTATCTGGTACTTCAGTGTAATTTAATGTACATAAATGGACTGTAATGATCACTATTGTAAAAATAATTAAAGGTATAAAACATGCACCTTTCCAGGTAAAATATATCATACTAAAGATAAAGCATCCACACTTAATGGTGCCCCACACAATGACAAGAAAAAGTCCAGCTTGGTACCTTTACTTCTGAGGATATAAGGTATTATTTTGCTGGGCATTCAGTATGTAGGATTTGTACTCATTGTGAGAAAAAACATCTAGTAAGCAAGAGTTTTGCAGGAGAAAAGCATCTCAGGACACAAAACACATCCAACCTTGATGCAGATGGGCTCAAGAAGACCACACTGGGTTCCACGCCTGCCAAGTGCTGTCATTAATCAGGTGTACAGCTATTAAATGTGTATTAATACACTAATCTGAATTCATTTATCAAATCTTTAAGTCATCCCTCTTTATTATTATCAATCCACATATGTCCTGAGCTGACCGTCAGCTCCTTTAGACTCTGCCGTGTGTGAACATGGTATCATGTCCATGTCATCCCAGAGACCTGAGCTCAATCAGCCTGATTAACCACTCACTTCTCCCGTGATTAAAGACAATTCATCGAAGGTGAATGAGGACACACTAATTTACTGAACTTGAAGCACGAGATGAATGGAGAAATGGCTCTTCACTGAGAAATTCCAGAAAATGTGCAGATCGCTCGTCTAAGCATGAAAGTATGACTCCATTCCCTGGAAACATGAGAGTCATACCGAGGTCATATTTATTTCCAGGCTCAATCCAGGGCCTGAGCTATTTTCTTGCGTTCCTGCAATGGTGCCAGTAGGTAAGAGTATCTCATTATCCCCTCTAGTGCACACCACCCATCCTCCATCACCCAGGACAGCAGTTTTATCACAACCTGCATTGCTCTAATAAAAGTGAACAGTCAAGAAGCTGAGATGTAGAAAAAAAATCTCACTCTGCATGCAGGGAAGTTATATTATGCCTCCGCAAAAGGTGACAGTTTCCTTCTCTGGAAAGGACTATGGTATTTTAGCAGTCATAGGCATGGAGTGTTGCTTTGAGGCTTTTATGGTGTAAAAGGTTAGCAATATTGGTGCTTAAAAACATGGAGCTAAAGACCTTAAAGAGCACCAGTGTGTATCCAACCAGGCATTTGTAATAGTCTTTTACTTCAGTTTCACAGGCAGTGATTTAAATTGTTATTGTCCTGTTTGACACACAGTAAATAACCGTGGAGGATAAGAAATGACTTAAGTGTAAATAAATAAATGCACATAACGAGTTTAGTGTATAAATTAATTCATCAATAAATACATTTTTGTCATGAAAAAGGGCATATATATATACAGGGGTTAGACAATGAAACTGAAACACCTGTCATTTTAGTGTGGGAGGTTTCATGGCTAAATTG
>JAOVVH010007695.1:0-10355 GCA_028566435.1 Scorpiodoras heckelii | reverse complement strand
TCTTTCATTTCCGTGTTTCGAGTTAAATGCTTGTGGTTCCTGCGCGTGCTTTAAGTTTACAATTGTGTTTCATGCTTGTTTTGTTTGGTGGTTACGTTGTTTGGTTTCGGTTTCGTTTTTCCCTGTATATAGTTTCACGTTTAAATAAAATCTGCGTTTGTCTCCAACCTCAACCTCGCCCCGCGTGGTTCATAACAAAGGTATCCAGATGCAGACACAGTGTGTAAAGCTTTGTGTTCAATCATTAGCCAGATACACCATATCTGCCATGGCCTCTTCCATTTCACCTAGCAAACTTGTAGCTCATCACTTCTTAAGTTCTGTGCCATTTACAAATTTCTTTAGAATTTTTTCTGTACCCTGTTTTGTTAGCTTACTATGAATCCTTGCTCTCCCTTAGACAGCATTGCTGTACTTTTATCTGTATGTATATTTGATTTAGATTTTTATTTCTTTTTTCACAGTTTGTCTTTCCCATTGGTTTTGTTTGCAAGTCTTACTGAATATTTTTTTGTTAGTTCATTAATTCATTAGTTCATTAGTTTGTTTGTTTGTTTGTTTGTTTGTTTGTTTGATTGGTTGGTTGGTTGGTTGGTTGGTTGTTTTGGGGGGTGCAGGGTACAAGGGTAAAAGTTCGGTATAATAAACATAGCAAAAGTCTGTCAGTTCTGTAAGCAAAGTGCTGTGCTTCTGGAGCTGTAGTAAAACCAGTGGATATTCAAAATGCTTGATGATGTAACAGCTGTAGTGAAAAGATAAAATTCATTCCTTGGGATTCTAAAATTCTAAAAATGTAGAATGTAGTGCTTCACTTTATGTTTTATCACTTTCTGACTTTGCTCACATAACAGCAACTGGCGATACACAGAGATGTCATTAATGTCTATCATTGTTGAAGTGTCTTGCCACTGGAAAGGAGAACTTCATTTATTCTGATTGTACAAAGGTGCTCAACAAAGTGATCAGCTCTTGGTTTCTCCAATGTACAGCTGATTATATTTCTTACAGGAAACATAATAAACAGCTCCTCTGGTGATGCACAAGGAGTGATGACTAATAAAACTAAACCTTTTATGTCTATGATTTTTGTAGCTGTGTAAATGATTTTGCATGTGCAACATATAGAATGGTTGTATGCAAATGTGGCACAAATTCTATTAGCCTAATCAGTTAAGTCACTCCTGACAAGCAGGTCTTTGATATTTTTGTGGAGAAAACTCCTACATTATCTGTAGAAAATGTAGGAGTGGAGGTTCCTTAGGGAAGCTGTTTCAAACAAAGATCAAATGAAATTTGTCCATGATTCCTTTAATATACCTAAAATGTTCCCTGAAAATGTCAAGCAAATTGGACATCTGTTCACAAAAATTAGAGTGGAGATATGTTGATCTAGTTCTGTTAGTAGTGGAGATAAGTTGAACTAAACTGGTAGTATTTCAAACAGCTTGGAAGGAGAATCTCTTGAGCTATAGAAAAGCTCTTAGTGCTGACTAAGAGCTTGTCTATAGCTCAAGAGACTCTCCTTCCAAGCTGTTTGAAATACTACCAGTATAGTTTGGCACCATTTACATTCTAATTTGCGAGTGGACTGTTTTAGGGTGTGTAGTTGTTTTTTCTCTCTAATTATTTTCCTTTAAAGAGGAGCTACATTATCCAGAGTGTAGCGAAATGTTCATTCTAAGTATTCAGTCACTAGATCAAGTTCTTTGGGGTTAGACTGTGATCCAATCAGACTAGATAATTCTGTGAGATTATCGATAAAACTATGTGCAGTAGCTGAATGTACGTTTGATACAGTAGTGTGACAAACAACATATGTTCTCACAAAGACAAATTTTAAATAAGTTGAAATAATGATCCGAGATAGTTTCATACTGTGGAAGTGTAACTACATTTTCTAGTACTGAAATACACCTTGCGGTGCAACCTGTATCTTCAGTGATGTGACCAGTGTAACAGGGTGTTTCAGGTCTTACATCAGACATCTTCACCCGGGTAACCCAGCCGGGGGTGATCAGGCCCCGACTTGTATCCAGGTAGCGCACTACGCCACACATCACCCCTCCTCAGCCAGAGCCAACGTCAAGCCTTTTCAGCAGCTTCTATAATGTTCTTCATGGCTCTTCGTCTGTGCAGTCCGCAGATCCCTAGGCGTCCCAGGGCCCGATTTTGGCTGGCATGGTGTTACTCAACAATAAGGAGAGAGATTGTCCTGAACTGCTTGATGTTGCTAGCATTCTCCTTCTTGTAAATCCACACATCCTCTGTGTATCTCCACTGCTGGGGTACCTTCCCATTCCTCCAGATGACTCTGTAGATCTTCCAAAGTCGTTCCAAGAGCCTGGGGCAGTTCTTGAAGACCTTATATGGTACTCTACTGGGGCTGATGCTGTTCTGGCAGATTTCTATATTTAATCCAAATGTTAATATTAGATCAAGTGTGTGACCACCATTGTGAGTGGGTCCTATTACATTCTGATTTACTCTTACAGAGTCTAAAATGGACACAAATGCTGTTCTCAGAGGGTCTTGTGGATCATCAACATGAACATTAAAATCTCCAACAATTAATACTTTGTCTAAGGAAACTACAAGGTCCGAGATGAAATCCACAAATTCAGAAAGAAATTCAAAACACGGCCCTGAGGGTCTGTAAATAATAATTTGGGAAATTGATTGAACAGACTTATTTTTTGTGGTTATGCATGTTATGTTAGTGTAGCGAACTTGAAATGCATTGAATTTATGTCCATGTTTTGCTTAAATTATCATTATAAATAACCTCAATGCCTCCTCCTCTGCCAGTTAGGTGAGGCTGATGTATGTAACTGTACCCCAGAGGATTAACCACATTTAATGCTACATATTCCTTTGGTTTAATCCATGTTTCTGTTAGACATTAAACTCCTGATCAGTAATAGTTTCATTAACAATAACTGCTTTAGATGTGAGAGACCTAATATTTAACAATCCTACTTTCATATCAAAGGTGCTGGTGTTGTATTCAGTATGATGCAATTTTTATGTTAATTAGGCTACTAAAACAAACGTTCTGTGTATTTCTACATTTTTGTTTAGCTCAGGGAACAGACACAGTCTCAATATTGTGAAACCTGAGTGGTTGGTTGGTTTAGCCTGGTTAACCTCTGCTCCCTGGCTGTGGCTCTGGATCGTCATAGATTAATTAGACCTGTTCTGAGACTATGAGCTATGCTGCAAGAAATGAGAGCAGCACCTTCCCGAGTGGGATGGATACTGTCCCGCCCTAACAGGCCAGCCTTGTCCTCAAAACTGCTCCAATTATCTATAAAGCCCACATCGATTTCAGAGCACCAGCTGGACATCCAGCAGTTCAGCGACCATAACCCGCTGTAAGATACATCGCCATGATACATTGGGGTGGGGCCAGAGCATATTATGGCATCAGACATCACCTTCACTAATTTGCACACCACTATAATATTACTCTTAGTAACCTCAGACTGACCAAGGCGTATATCATTAGCTCCTATATGTAATGCTATCTTAGAAAACCTGTGCTGGCCTAAGACCCTAAGATTACCTGCTATGTTCTGTGCCCTGGCTCCTGGTATACACATAACTAAATCTGCTGGTGCCCCTAAAGGCCTGGCTAATTTCACGTGCCGCAATATAGAGTCTCGTATAACCAGAGCTCTTTCAGGTTTCTCAGTGGGAGCTTCACTAAGGAGAGCAAACCTCTTGGACACACGAACCGGAGAGGAGTGGTGCTCCCATGGGCGAGCCTTAGCATTAGCTTTGGCTTTGCGATTATGCCTCTGAGTCATCACCCATTCGTCCCACTGTGAGGGCTTTGATGCCAGAGTTGGGGGATTGCTAACTCCACCTAGGGAATCCAGACATTCCCCTACAGAAACTATGCTACTCTCACTCTCTCTATCCCTCTCTAACATCTGGATGCTTTGTTTTTTTATCTGACACTGAACTTCTCAGTTTTGTCTGCTGCCAGAAGCATCAGGAGTCTCTTCTGTGTGTGGATGCTTAAACAAGTACACAAGAAGATGAACATCAAAAGGTGCAACATATACTAAGTCAAGGAAGAGTGAAATGTAGTGTATTAACAGTAGATATTAGGAGAAACTAGAGAAGTAGAGACAAGTTCACTCACAGATAAGGCCTTGCAGAGGGCATGCAGTTTTAAGACAATATTTATGACCCTGTTGTCTGTAAGGTGGAAGCTAAGAAACAGTTATTATTGGATACGTTGATACCTTGTAGTGGCAAATAGAAATGAGTAAATATGGTTGTGCATAAAATCCTTTTCCTTTCACCTAGAAACTCCATTTAAACTTTAAATGGTAGAGACACTTTCCCTTACTGAATTCTCAAAATATATCCTCATTTGACAAATTTTTCAAGTTATGAGGATTTGTTCAGCACTAGGCACAGCAAACTGCTCCATTCATTTCAGTGTTAATTTGACATAATCAGATTAATCTTTTCTTAATTTTTAATTGGTTTTTTAACCTGTCATAATTCTGACAATTTCTTTTCAATTCACACAATTCTTACATCAAAATGATCAGCAAGGGGTCCTCTCCCACACAATCTCTTCAGTTAAGCAAAAGGTTAAAGCAATATTTTTATTGTAGGCCATTGCATATCTTTTCTGTTTAGAACAGAATATGGGATCAAGACTGTAGTGTACAGAACTGGAGTGGGTTTCCCGATAAGGATTAATCTTATTTACAAGCAACTTTAAGAATGATGTAACTTTAAGAACACCAATATTGTGAGTGTTTCCCAAAAGCCGTCTTAGTCTCCAAAATTACAAATTAGTTTTACTGAACCATTGAATTTGCAGACATTTTCTCATTATTATACCACAAAAGTATCATTAGGAAGAAAAATAACATAAAAACAAATATATGTATGTAATAAATATGTACTGTATGTAAATGATCATTCAGTCAGTTTGACTGGTTAAGTCATAACAAGCTTAGTAAGCCAATTTGTTTCCATTTCTTTGAAAAGAATACATGTGTTAATTTACTACTATTTCTACACTGAAAAATATTGAATTTAATTAATTTCATTAAAATGTACATCAACAAATCTCATGTCGTTCAATCAGATTTTTTTTTTCACTTTAATGAAATGATTTAAAACCTGGAATAAAATTAAATATTATATATATTAATGCTCAAACTAGAATATATGACTTTCATATATAGGAGGCTGTAATATGACCACATGTGATACATACAGCCGAAGTTAATTTCATACCAGAAAAAATGCATAATTCAAGGTAGTAGATGTGATTTTTGTTGACATTCAGTGTAATGCATGCAATACGATTATGTTTTCAAAAATAAATATTAATTTTCATGAATTTGTGTTTGTAAATGTGCTGTTGCTGTGTATAGAACCAGAACGTCAGTGAGTTTTTTTCCCATGGAAATTAGCAACCTCTGTCGTTTTTGAGGTAAAACTGCACCTGAACTTCAAGTTAATAAGAACTTAGTGAGTTACAAATGGGACAGAGTACTCTTAAATTATGAACAAGTTTAACTACTATGTTAGTTACAAAGGGTTTAGGGAAACGCTTGTAAATTTAAGAATGTTCTTAAGTACGAGGTTATGAACTACTTAGCATTACGAACGTTTTGGGAAATGCACCCCTGATTGTTTCCATAAGTAACAGGATGAATAATTAATATTAAATCACTGCACAAATACAGAATCCTAAAATTATTTTAACAATTAATTTGTTTGTAGTGCCAAAAGTCTAATCTGAGCTCTGAGCCAATAGCCATCAAAACATAGTTCATCTTTTGTAGTTTAACACACTTCTTGTAAGGCTGTAAATCATTGCATGTGTGTCTTAAACTAACTGAATTTTTAAAAAAGCATTTATTTTTTCACCAAAATACCATTCAAAGGAAGCATTTCAACATAATTTATCATAGCAACACCATAGAAACCACCAGGAATACCATAGCATCCATGTTGCAGCACTACAGGCACCACCAAGCAAAACAGTTACACCTTACAAACCACGTTGCAATAGCCTAGCAACTGCATGGATGTGGAATCCACTTTGGCTGAGTAACCAACTAGAAATGCACTTTTCTAGTTAAAAATTATAGAAATGAAAAGCATCCTCTTGCACCCAATAGCCCTTCTCCACCTATCTACTGATCACCTTATGAACCATTTGCTGTGAATTAAACACAGATATTGACACCACAAATATACCAGAGACAGAATTCTAAAAGTGAAACTCCCTATACATATCACATCCTGATAGTGATGTGGTATGTCAACAAATGTCGAGAAGGAGATGATCAGTTTCTTAAATACTCAAAAAACAGCCTGTCTGGCACCAACAAACATGACATGGGCATAGTCACTGTGATGACCTATTTTTCCCCTATTGTGATGTCTCATGTGAACATTAAATGAAGCTCATGACCTGTGTCTGCATGATTTTATGCATTGCATTCCTGACACATAACCGACTGACTGGATAACTGCATGAATGACCAGGTTTTCAAGTGTTCCTTAATAAAGTCACCAGTGTCCATAAGATGGATGAAACAATTAATACAGCTTTAGAAAATAGAGAAAGAAAGAAAAGTTGATTCTTTACCTATTACATCATGCACTGAATTATACTATTCCTTTTATACTGCACCAGTGTGGCAACAATTGTGCCAGCATTTTTTTTATTATTATTATTTATTAAAGAAGAATACAGTATACCTTTTATCACTTCACAGTTGAAATTATTGTTATGGAACATCAGTGAAACAGGTTAGTTCCTGTCATCACTTTTTGTTAGAGCAGCTATAAACAGCTGTTCCCTCACCAGCCCTAGTTTTTTCTCTCTCTTCAAGTCAATAAAGCAGAAAAAATATAACAACTGAAAAAGTGAAAAAACCCATAGTCCAGACACAAAGCCAGACACATTCATATACATCTAAGGGAAATTTACATTTACATTTACATTTACAAATTTAGTGTCTCCAAGTCACCTGACTGCACGTCTTTGGACTGTGGGAGGAAACCTATGCAGACACAGAGAGAACAAGCAAACACCATGCAGGAAGGACCCTGGGGAATTGAACACAGGCTCTTCTTTCTGTGAGCTGAAAGTACTACCCACTGTGCCACCTTGCCAGCCAAAAAAACAGGTCCTTTAAAATTTGTTTTTTAAAAATGACTTCCGAATTAAAAGGGTTTTTAGAGCTGTCACACGATTAATTTTTTAATCGCGGTTTTAACGCACATTTTGATTTGTCGTTGTACATGCATGCAGGCATCATAAGGCCATTGAAAATGTTGTTGCAGTTTATCACTGGTCTATTTTAAGAGAAATGACTGTTGAATGTTGCCCTAATATTGACTTGACTTTTTTTTCATAAAAGTAAAATATTAAATCTGATTGATGTCTTTTCAATTTTTTTATTTAAAAGGAACTGCACAGTGTGTAGGGAGAGAGGGAACATGGGTATATCACTTCACAGGAAGTTCTCTTGTGCTGCTGCTGCATGATTGGCTGATTCGATTTTACCTCAGAGACCCGCAGCCGCAGTGGAAGGGAAGGAGTTTGCATATGTGTTATGCAGATCCGTCACCTTTATCATCTCCATCACTCATTAAACTGATATAACATACAAAATATAGCAATCCAAAAAGAGCTACGACTTCTTTGTTGTCCATTGTTCCTTTCAATCTTTATCAATGTTTATGATAGCGAACAAGCTAGGAGATCCTAACATTCAGCATGAGAGATCAGAGCACTGTGCACAAAAAGTTAAACAATAACCAAAACATACATAAAAAAGTTCAAATACATCACCCACAGTTCATAGACGTTTCATCACATTTATTTCAAAAGTGCCTACAAAATTAGTCTGAACAGTGTTGTTTTATTTATGATGCTGAATACAGTGAGTTCTGTCTTTTAGAATACAACCAATGTAATCAAAAATGTCCACTCTTAATGATGTTGCAGGGCATCCGAATGGAGCCGATTTAGCGACCCAGTTCCCTATGAAGAGCCCTTGGGATTCTGTACCCTGTGCAGTGTGCTTAGGGACCCTTGCGATCAGAATGCAGCCTTTGTGTTCACTGATGGCACCGCTGGTTTACATAATTTAACAAATTTTTTAATCTGCATAAAAATTTTAGTGGAGTCAATTTTTTTACTTAAATTTTAATTTGTTTAATTTGTTAATGCATTAATTTGACAGCACTAGGTTTTAGTTTTAAATTGTCTGAATGAGTTGGTACCATATCAACATTTTGTATTAGTACAATATGTACACCTTCATACCAATCAGATTTAATAATTGAAAAGTGGTGTGCTATAGATCAGATTTAATGAGTTCTTAGAATTTATTTCAGAATTAGAATTTATTTTTAATATTTACCGCAGTAAAACAATAACACAGTTTAGATTAAGTAAAAAAGCCAGTAGAAATCCAGTACTTGCAGTAGCAGCATACTACAAGATAAGATCCCTCAATCCACTTGTTGTATTTTAAGACTTTCCCAATTAACCTGAACCAAGTTATAATTTGTTTATAATTTTAAAACATTATGAGGAAATAAACCCTAATATGAGATCACATCAAATAAGTCATGATATTTGTTCCAGTTCCAGTGCAATAGGCTTAGTAACATACATTTTGACTGTATCATTTCTCAGGCAAGAAAATAAATAGTGTGAAGTTAACCTGAAGTTTCCCAGTATACTTGAATTCACCCTTCTTCTTAGCAGAGATAAGCTCATGTGAGTCTTTTTAAATGTATTTATTAATATTATGTACTAGTTTTGATAGTGCATACAGTTAGATAGTTTGTGTTGAATAGTTTGCCTGTTTTCCTAGAAATATCTTATTCCAGTTTAATTCTATTCTATGATATTTTTTATTGTTGTTGTTAATTGATAAAAATAGAGAATATGTTTAAAATGATTAACCTTAGATTATGGCCTTCAGGGCTCGCAAAAAAGCTGGTGTGGGCCAGGATTTTAGAATTTTAGTTTAACACCTAAATTTAATACATACAAACCCCATTTCCAAAAAATTTGGGACACTTCCTAAAAATGCAATAAAAATTTTTATCTGTAAATTGTTAATTCACTTGAAGCTTTATTTAACAGACAAAAAGACAAAGAAAAGATTTTCAGTGTTTTCAATGATGAACTTAATTCTATTTGTTAAATATAAACAAATTTAGAAGTTGATGCCTGCAACACACTCAAAAATTTGGGACAGAGGCAAAATAAGACAAGTAATACTGTTCTGGAAGGTTCCACAATTAGCAGTTAAACTGGTAAGAGGTGTAAGCATCAAGTATATACTGAGTATAAAAGGAGCATCCACCAAAGGCTTAGTCTCTGCAAGCAAGGATGGGTCATAGTTCACCACTTGTGCCAAACTTCATGAAAGAATTGTTAATAAAGGTTCAAGTCAATTAACAAATGACAGATTTCAGTTTTTATTGCATTTTTAGAAAGTGTCCCAGCTTTTCTGGAAATGGGGTTACAAATACAAGGAAAAAATCAGTTGTCTACAGTCATAAGGGCAGTTAGGTTTTAGGTAAGAAGCAAGAGGTGCTACATTGTTAAGTAATCGCACTTGGAAAACCTCACCCCAGTGCACATACATTTTTTTACTGATGTTTTGTGGACAGGACCACTAGTGACAGTACATAAAACATGATGAAGATAAAGCAGTTACTGAAAAATATGATACATAAAGATGATGCAAAAATACTTAGCAAAGAGTTGTTTCTACAAATTAGCAAATGTTTCCATCTACTGGCAACATATTGTCACTGCATGGTGGTTTCAGGCAGACCAGAATCAAATACAAACTTACAGGTAGATGATTTATTTACTGATTTGAAGAGACTGGTTTCTAAGTCTTTTTGTACAATGTGCAAAAGCTTGACTCTTCAAATGGCTGAAATAACACACTAACATTGTTGATCTGACACAAAGGCATGATAAAGTTAAAGATATTTAAAAAATAGTGTTGTAGTACTCGTGTTATGTAGTAGTCAAGGTCTGCCAATCTCAGTATAGTGGTGACTTCCTCCCACAGTGACGTTATGTGCATACCTTTACAAGACTGAGATGAGGCACAGCTATTTTTTATTCAGGGGATAAAGTGAATTCTAATCTGGTGAGAGATTATATTTTTATGACTGCATTTCATAGTGTGCACTGCCTCACAGAGGAAAAACTAGTGTGTTGCACACACAGGGACCTAAGACTTGACTTGATCTTCTTCTTCTTCTTCTTTCGGCAATTCCCGTTTAGGGGTCGCCACAGCGGATCAAACTCCTCCATCTAGCCCTGT
>JAOVVH010007566.1:0-10363 GCA_028566435.1 Scorpiodoras heckelii | reverse complement strand
TTGTAGAACTACAAAGTGCAGCTATATGGTAAGTGGAACTGAGAAAATAGACAATGAGTGTAGAGAAAAGGAGGTGGGCATAATTTTATGCCTGATCAGTGTACATCCATAAAGAAACAAATGTTTACAATTTCTCAGTAAATGATATCAGCCTTATGCAGTTTGTCATTAAAGCCATCAATATGGCTTCTGTGTTTTTGTCCCATCATTCCTGCCTCCCAATTTTAAGCATTCTGATCAGTATGTGAATGTAATGGATCAAATAGTTTGTATCAACTCTCTATTAATGCCCAAGTGCTACTTTAGTTTTGCTAAATCAACTTTTACCATTTTTTAGCATAGCAGACATTTTAATCTAAAATAAGAAAATTAGGTATGCACCAATTATCTAATATTTCTCACAGTGAGACTGAGATTAAAAGAAACATAAGAATATTCAGCCAGATCAGTACAGTCTATTTTATATTTCTAGTTATAATAAAACAAAAAATTATAAATGTTATAAAAATTATAATTTATAAATTATAAAGTAAATGATTACTTTAAGTCTTATGATCCAGACAGGCTATTATCATTTTTAGTCAGAAAAGGAGAAAGCGCGTGAGAAAGGACTGTGGTGAGCATTAATTGTTAAATGGTAATGTTTCTAGGGTGACAGCAAGAACTCCTGGAAGAGTTGCTGATGCACACTTGGTGATCTTTGGGTAGGCCAGCCACTACTGGGAAGGTTCACCTCTGTTCCAAGATGTCACCATTTGTGGGTAATGGCTCTCATTTCAGTTCACAGGAGTCCCAGAGCCTTTGCAATGGCTTACCATTGTACTGCTTTCCAGTCTAGACTGATTGATTTCAATCACTTTGTTAGGTATATGTGTTCAAATCCCTTTATATGGTGGCATCATGCTTTTTGAGACCTTCTAACCTGCTTCATATTGCCAGACAGGTTTTATTTAAGTGATGTTTAGATTCAAAAGGTTAGGTAGTAATCATGCCTGGGTGTGACTAAACTGAATTTAGTTAACTGGTTGATTTGGGAGTTAAGGATCAATTACATTTTTTGCATGGGTGCATAGCTTTTGAATAATCCTTATCTTCAATAAATGGAATAATCATTTAAAAGTTGCATTTTGTTTTTACTCATGTTGTCTTTATCTTATATTAAAATTAGTTTGATGATCTGAAACATATAAACACAAATAAAAGTAACTGGGAAGTGGGCAAATACTTTGTCACAGAACTGTATTTGTCATTCTGTGATTCCTGTCTAACGATAACAATTATTAACACAATTGTAAACATTGCCCTCTTTTGGTGAATGCCAGTACATCAACTGAAAAGTAATCCACTGCCTATGTAGCTTCATTATGCCTTTGAATGTTGAAGAATCATGTCTGAATGTAATCTTGTAATGATGCATGAATGAACACCCATTAAAAATACTGTATTTTATTTGTGTATATACGAACATTACTTGAGATTGGATTGAACTGCATGCTATAGATGTGATGCACAGTATGTGATGATAAATATGGCCTTTTTGTTTGTTTGTTACAGTTTTTCTCAATTGCTTACAAGCATTCCTGGTAACAGTGTCTTAGTGTTGCAAGTTCGCTAAAACATTTCTCAAAACAGTACACAAATATTTTGCAGCTGCACTTAAATCAAGTTATAAACGTATCTCCTCAATATTTGACATGAATGAATTAATGAATGAAGGAACAAATAAACAAGCAAAGACAAATATGAATGAATGTATCAATGAAAAGGAATTTATTTTGCATAAAAGTTAAAAATAAAATAAAGCTGAAAAAGCATGTTGAATAATAGCAACTATGGTGGAAGAAATATTAGCTGCAAGTATGGATGAGTCATGGACCAGTTTATTTGTCATATGCATATATAGCATTATCCTATATCTAAAAATAAAGGTAATGTTGACTGGTGGTGTCACACTGAGAATACACATAGCTCCCTTCCCTCTTTCCCCAGGAGGATCGTACCAGAAGCCTCCATTGTTCTTTCTCCTATAATGTTTCTTGCTCTGCCATGCCTTTGCTTCAGATTAAA
The DNA here is from genome assembly GCA_028566435.1 of Scorpiodoras heckelii. Lineage (NCBI taxonomy): Eukaryota > Metazoa > Chordata > Actinopteri > Siluriformes > Doradidae > Scorpiodoras > Scorpiodoras heckelii. The sequence continues at coordinate 8,296 of JAOVVH010007566.1, read as the reverse complement.
GCCATTCTCATCAACAAGAGTAATGTCAGCAACACTCAATGTGTTATGGAATAAACCTCAGTCCTCCCTGACATGAGTGCCAGTTAAGGATCCTGATGCTGGCCACCATCATGTTAACAAATGTCACTTCTTGTTCATGGGTAAATGAGAGTTTTCCAAGCCATACACAAGAGAAACGGAAACAGAAAAGACAGTTTTTGCTGTTACAAAAGCTTGCCTTTTCTCATTTTGAAAGGTTCCAGCTACAGTGCAGCACTTCCCTAACACTTGTGCCATAATTGTGCCACTATCAACAAAGAGAGCGCTCCTCTCAGTTTAAGTAGTTCTTGTCTTTCTCATCCTCTGAGATGTCCTCTACTCTTTCCATCGTCTTCATTCTTGAGCTATTGAATTACTTTGTCACAACGAAGAGAGAGCAAGAGTGCTGACAGCATGCAGAATTTTGCAGAAGTAGAACCAGATCTGAAAATATGTTAAAACATGTCTTGACATGTTCAAATGTGTTGAAACTGTCTTGATGTATTGTCTCTGGCATTATAGTCTAAGCAGTTAATGATGTGGTAATTTTATAATCAATTTACAAACCCCATTTCCATAAAAGTTGGGACACTTTCTAAAAATGCATTAAAATTGAAATCTGTAATTTGTTAATTCGCTGGAACTTTTAATTAACAAAAAAAAAAGGACAAAAAAAAGATTTTCAGTGTTTCCAATTTGCAAGTCAAATGTCATAGTTACATTTTCAATAGGAGACAGATATGGACTGCAGGACAGCCAGTCAAGTACACGCGCTCTAATTCTATGAAGCTATGCTGTTGTAACTCGTGCAGAATGAGGCCTGGCATTGTCCTGCTGAAATAGACATGGAGTTCCTGGGAAAAGATGTTGTCTTGACGGCAGCACATGTCTCTCCAAAATACCAATATAAGCCTTCACATCAATGGTACCTTCACATATATATGCAGATCACCAATGCTGTGGGCACTGATGCACCTCCATGCCATTACTGGTTTTTGCACTTTTCATTGGTAACAGTCTGGATGGTCTTTTTCATCTTTGGCACACAGAATCATAGAAACATGGACTCGACTGACCACATAACATGTTGCTTCTGTCTTTTGGTCCATCTCAGATGACTTTGGGGCCAGAGAACTAGTTGGTGTTTCTGCACAAAATTAATATATTCCTCTTTGCATAATACAGTTGTATTTCTTGATGCAGCAGTAGACTGTGTTAAGTGAAAATCATTTTACAAAGTACTGCTGTGCCCATGTTGCTATGTCCATCATAGCAACATGATGGTTTCTTAAATAATACCACCGGAGGGCTCAATGGTAATGTATATTCAGGAGCGGTTTCCACCCTTGGCTTTCACGCACTAAGATTTCCCTTAACTCCTTTAAACATTTCATGATATTATGAACTGTAGATGTCTGCAATCTTGCGCTAAGAAACATTGTATTTCAAGTGACTGACAAGTCTCTCATGAAGTTTGGTACAAAGTGGTGAATCACATCCCATCCTTGCTTGCAAAGACTAAGCCTTTGGTTGATGCTCCTTTTATACTCAATCTCGATGAGCTCACGTGATACCAGCGAAAACGGATAATTGTACAACTTATCAGTGGTAGTTGTAATACATTTACAGTCATTTCTTGCCTCTGTCCCAACTTTTTTTGAGTTTGTTGCAACCGTCAATTTTTTTAATCTTTATATATAACAAATAGAAGTAAGTTCATTGTTCTTTGTCCTTTTGTCTGTTAAATAAAGGTTCAAGTGAATTAACAAATTACAGATATCAGTTTTTATTGAATTTTTTTGAAAGTTCCCCCACTTTTCTGGAAATGGGGTTTGTACATCATGTGAATGGCTGGGTGTGTGTGCATCACTTACCTGGGGAAAAGATAGCACCAGGATGCACTATGGAAAGAAAACAAACCAGCAGAGGTAGTGAGATGTTCTGGGCAATGTTCTGCTGGAAAAACCTTGCATTCTGGCATTTATGTGGATGCTAATTTGACACATACAACCTACACAAACTGTTGGAGACCCCTTCATCAGCAATAGTATTCCCTAACAGCAGCGGCCTCTTTCAACAGGATAATGCGCCCTGCCCTACTGCAAAAAATTGTTCAGGAATGGTTTGAGGAACGTGGTAAAGAGTTCAAGGTGTTGACATGGCCTCCAAGTTCCACACGTCTCAATCCAATCAAGCATCTGTGGGATGTGTTGGACAAACAAGCTTGATCCATGGAGGGCTTACAGGACTTAAGGGACCTGCTGCAACTTCTTGCTGGCACCATAGAAACATAGGGAACAGGTTCGGGGGGCTCGGGAGGCAGATGCATTACCATTTAAAAATTTATTCTCAGCAGAGTCCTTTCTCACTCCTTTTCTCCTTTTCTGACTAAAAGATTATAATAGCCTGCCTGAGAGCTTCAAGTCTTAAAGTGATCATTTAATTATGAGCATTAAGGCTACATTCTTTATTTTATTTCAACTATTAATGTAAAACTGGCTATACTGGTCTGGGCTGAAAATTCTTATATTTGTTTTAATCTGAATCTCATAATGAGAAATATTAGATAATACTATACTGATGATATTGTGGCGACCGGTAAGGACCAGGCAGAAACAGCATGTTCCCTAGAAAGGCTTTAATTGCTCTTTTACACACAAAGCCTGCTAACACAGGCGGAATAGGAACATGGGAGCGATGCCCTCCCCCCTTTACTTCCCCAAACGCATGCCCCAATAAACCCTTCCCGCTCATGGGGAGTAGAACCTGCCCACAAGGCATGCTGGGAACACACACAAATGCATAACCCTGCCCCCAAACACACACACAGAGTGACAGCCATCACAATATTTTCACTTTACATGTTTTGCAGTAAGGTGTTTAAACACCTCTTTATCCAGCTAACAGTAGGCCTCTCATTAGAAAATGATGAATGGCTGGGAGAAAAACTGTACACCACAAAGTCATACAAACTTCACACATGAATGTTTCATAACTTCACATTTTATGCTTCACGCATTTGTCATATATGGACTCTATATAGAACACATCTATTTAATTATTTTTTACATGTGCTTTTTCATGGTTCATTTATTTTTATGTGTTATTTTGATACGCCAGTGACACATGCCTTCACTGGGATTCTATAGCAGATTTAAGTACAATGCATTTTAACAGGACCAAATAACTTATTAAACGCTCATTGCACAACAGGCTTTAATACATCATCTCTGAGAGTCAGTGGGTTTGAGAGCAGATGAAGAATACACTATATAATATTATATATTATGAATTACAGTATATACAGAGAAATCCACTTCAATAATGGATTCTTACATTTTATATTACTCACAGGGCAACATGATGGTGCAGTGAGTAGTGCTATCATCTCACAGACTGAAAGGCATTCAATTCCCTGGCTGGGTGGCCAGGGTCCTTTCTGTGTGGAGTTTGTATGTTCTCCCTGTTCTCCCTTTCCTCCAAGAGAAGAAAAACATGCAGTCGGACAAATTGGTAATACTAAACTGCCCTTACGTGTGAATGTGTGTTTCTGCCCTGCAAAGGACTAGCGACTTGGAATCCAGTGTTTCCCTGCCTTTTGCACACTGAGTGCTGGGACAGGCTCTAGTACTGACTATGACCCATTATGGGGATCAGTGGCTTAGATAATGAATGAATGAATATTACTCACGTGAAAATATGGTAAAAATGCACCTTCCCATTATTTATTTATTTATTTTACTTCTAATCACATTTTACTCACACAATCACATGGGAAATATATGTGGGGGTTTTTTTTTCATGAGGGCCTATGGTATATCAAATACAGCTAAGAATGGACTGTTCTTTAAAACCTCCAAAACACTACTGTGCCTAATACACTTGCTCTGTAGCAACAGTGTAACTGTCAGTATAACTGCTGTACTGAGAATTCATCACCCAAAATATCTTGTCATTGTTGGTCCAGTGGTGGAAACTGTCCAATGATGGAGGTAGGAGAGTGTGGCTGAGACACTGTGTAATGTTTGCATGCATAGCACTCATACATTTTGTGTCAGAATCAAAGGATATTTTTCAAGAATAGATATCGCAGGAGTGCAACAGCTCCGTATGGACTGTCACGCCTATAACTTGCCCAACACATGGCAAAGGTTTAAGCAGCTAATATTTGCCCCTTGAAGAAAACTGGTGATAAAGAACAGTGCAGCTATCTACCACTGTTGATTGGAGAAAAAGGAGAGACATCTTTAATACACGGGCTATCACCACAGACAGTGCAAAGGTACTGAAAACATACTATGAAAGCTTCGAAGTATATGAAATGCCCAAAACAAATACTATTTTTTTAGATATAAGTATCATGAAAAGGTCCAGGTCAGTAGCGAAACTTTCAAACATTTTGTGACGGTGCTAAAATTACTTGTGAAGGAATGTGCTTATGCAAGCAGTGATGAAATGGTCAGAGACCATATCGTGTTCAATATACATTCTCCGCATACGAGAGAGAAACTCCTGAGTGTTGGCTCCGAGCTAACATTAGAGAAAGTTGTCAACATTTCTAGATCACATGAATCAGCCCAGGCTCATCTAAAGACCATCGCACAGCACACAAAGCATGCACATGTGCAGAGAACCAAGTGTGGGGAAAATGAACCACTTTGCAAAAGCTTGTCAATCCGGTCACCAGAAATCTATCCATGCTTTGAGTAGCGCTGAAACACCACTCAGAGAAAACATGCATGATGAGCTGATTATTGACTCAGTCTCTCAGAAACCACAAATAGCCGACAAAGAGCAAGCATTTGGGAATGTACTGAATGGAAATCATGGCACTGAGATAAAATTCAAACTGGACACACTGCCTAAGTGGTTGTGGAGGACACATGTAAAAGGCACATGTTCATTTAGGGACAAATATAAAGAGAACAAAATGCTCATGGAATTCTACATTGTTGACACTAAAGTCCCACCAGTGTTAGGTCTAAAAGCATGCCTGGACATAGACTTAATAAAATTAGTGCTATCAGTAATAACTCGTAAGGATGAATGCAAGCCCATCATGGAATAGCTGATGTTTTCACTGGTATTGGGCTATAACCAGGTGTATGTTCAATTCATTTAAACCCAGATGCAACTCCAGCAATTAATCCACCAAGGAGAATACCCCTTGATCTATGTGGCAGTTTAAAAGCAGAACTCGACAGCATGGAAAAACAAGGCATCATAATCAAAGTGACAGAACGAACAGACTGGGTTCATGCTCTTGTCATAGTCGAAAAGCCACACAGAGGCAAACTCAGAGTATGTCTTTACCCAGAAGACCTTAACAAATCAATAAAATGTCCACACTATGCTATGCCGACATTAGAAGATATCACATTTAAACTTGCAGAAGCATGTTACTTTAGTGTTTTAGATGCCAGGTCAGACTACTTGGCCATTAATATCACCAAAGATGCCTCATACCTGACAATTTTTTACACAGTGTTTGACCACTACAGATTTTGCCGTCTTCAGAGATTTTGACATCTCTGTTCAGGATAAGTTCCAGCTTAAAATTGATGAGACTTATGAAGGTCTTGGTGGTGTCGTGGTGATTGTAGATGACATTCTTATATATGGCAGCACAAAAAAGAAGCATGAAGCCCATCTACTTGCTATGCTGCAAAGATCATGTTAGAGAGGTGTTCAGCTCAACCCTGAAAAGTGCATCATTGGAGACACTGAAGGCCGGAACTTTGGTCACTGTCTTAAAGCAGATGAAGTCAAACTAAATCCGGACAAGGTATCCACTGTAAAGCAAATGGAGTCACCCTGCAATAAGGCAGAGTTGGGGACAGTGCTGGGAATGGTTAACTATCTAGCCAAGTTTGCTCTGTGCCTTTCTAAAGTAAATGTACCTTTGCAACACCTGCTAAAGCAATCCAGTGAATTTGTCTGGGATACACAGCACGAAACAGGCTTCCAGAAAATAATTACCAGAGGACCTGGACCAGTCTTTGCATACGTGATCCAGTAAAATAGCTCAGGCTGCAGGTAGATGCTTCAAAGCATGATCTTGGGGCAGTTCTGCTGCAAGGATGGCCCATCAGCTATGTATCCAGATCACTGACAGAGAGTGAGGCTAACTGCTCAAATTGAGAGGAGCTGTACACAATCCTGTTTGGGTGTAAACTTTTTCATCAGTATGTACATGGCCATAAAATCACTATATCATCTGATCACAAGCAGCTTGAATCCATCTTGGCAAAGACTCTGGCTTCAGCACCACCTAGACTTCAAAGGATTATTTTTAAGCTCCAGAAATATGGTTTCACAATCATTTATAGATTAGGCAGAGACATTCCTGTCAAAGACACTGTTTTGAGGAAATGCCTTTCCTGGCATGATAATAACCTCAGTGAAGGCATGGTAATGCAGGTGCACTCTGTGTACAGCAACTTATCAGTGAGTGACACTAAGCTCAAAGAGATCCAGGTTGGAACGGAAAATGACTCTCTGTTTGTTCTGTTTACAATAGTCATCTGCGAAGGCTGGCCTGATGAATGGAAAAAATGTCCCCAAAGCATAACAGAATTCTGGAACCATAGAGATGAATTATCTCAAATCAATGGCATCATCTTCAAAGGTGAGAAAATAATAATCCCACCGTCGCTTAGAGAGGAAATGCTGTCACGGATCCATAACGGCCATGTGGGTATGGAAAAAATGCAAACAAAGAGACAGAGATATAATGTTCTGGCCAGGGATGTGCCATCAGATTGAGAACAATCTTAAGAAATGTTCTGTCTGTTTAGAATGCTGCCCATCTAATGCCAATAAACCTCTGATATCACACAGATTCCCAGACAGACCGTGGCAGGTAGTGGAAACAAATCTCTTCACATGGAATAATGAGAACTACACTGTGACAGTTGACTACTTTAGTAGGTACTTTGAATTGGACAGATTAACTAGCACAACATCGACAGCGGTCATTCGCAAACTCATTTGCCAGGCATGGCATTGGTTTGGTTATCTCTGATAACTGCCCATAATACAAATGTAGAGAATTTGAAGTTTTTGCTGAAACCTGGGGTTTTACTCACATCACAGCAAGCCCTCATTAATCATAGAGTAATGGCCTTGTTGAAAAAAAACTGTGCACGTTGCAAAATCCCTTCTGGATAAAGCAAAAGAAAGCAAGAAAGCAGTGCAACCACTACCAGAGATCCATCCTGGTGAATAAGTCAGAATCCATCTTGGTGAGACAGTCAGAGATCCTACTACATCCACACAACCGAAGGACAAGATGCACCTTCAAATGCACCTCTTCACCTATGACGCCTACAGTGCCAAAGATGAATGAGACACAGTCCCATTCTGTCTATAGCACCAGATCAGGAGTTTCAGATTCAGGAGAAGTTAAACCAAGAATTGTCCTTGATTTGTGAATTTAACAAGGGTGTAGGCAGATTACTATTCTCATGAGATTTTAAAAAAAGTCTTAATTACTGAAGACGGTTCAGTCAATTGTTCAGCTTTTGATTTTAAGCAAAATAGTTGCATGTTTACACTAAGTATAGCACATTTCTCTGTAAATGCTTATCTTCACCAAACCTTACATAACCATCGTGAGAAAGGCATACCCTAGAGCAGGGGTGCCCAATACTTCGATCACGATCTACCGGTCGATTGCAAAGGTAGTATGGGTAGATCGCATGGCATTAAAAAAATAGACGTCAGCCAGTCTGACATCTGACCTTTTCTGACACATGGGTCTCGACGCATGCGCATATAACCGCGCCAAAAACTCTAGCAACCCAGTGAGTTGCCTAGTTAGCCTCCAATTTATTTCTTATAAACTCAAGAAATGGTGTAAAATGAGGGGGGGAGCTGGACCAAGTAAGCAGCAAAAATCTGACCATTTCCATAGAAAATGGGAGTAGGACTTTTTTTTCACAATGTCATATTCGAAGTGTGTTTGTGTGGAGCGGCATTTTCAAACTGTTCATAAAAACTATGACACTTCCTTCCGAAAAGCGAACTGAGAAAGAAAAAGGCGGACAGCAGTCATTTTTCTTACAGCTGACCGGCAGCTGACTCGTTGTTCCGAGACTTTAAAAACAAATCAGAAATATTATCTTCAATCAAAGCACTCCAGGTATCAAGAAGTACGGTTACATTGCGCTGTGAAGCCATGGTATAGGTAGATCATATGTAGGTACAGGGGTTAGACAATGAAACTGAAACACCTGGTTTTAGACCACAATAATTTATTAGTATGGTGTAGGGCCTC
>JAOVVH010007442.1:0-10369 GCA_028566435.1 Scorpiodoras heckelii | reverse complement strand
TAATGTCCAATGAAAAATTATTTAGACCTTAAATAACAGCTTAATCATCTAAACCACCACAATTTGTTGTTTCACAAAGCTGAATATAAATTATGCTTTTATTACTATCTATACATACTCAACACATGCAAGTTTATCACCACTTCAATGTATCTGTCCTCTGTTGTGATGATTATTGTTATTATTTTCCAATGTAGAAACATAAACAAAATTATAAGTTCAAAGGATATAGAAACCAGGCTTTCATTTCTCAGTAGATCTGTACACTGTTGACTGCGATCCGGGTCACAGCACCAAAGATGTAACCCATATGGTGCCACGTGCGTGTCGTTGCATGCATGCTTAGTCCACCTCTGATGGTACTTTTTCTCTGCGTTGTGTATTTTTTTGGTTTAGGGAAAAGAGAAACTTTAGGGAAAACTTCTTTTTTTACGCAGCACAGGTGCAGCAGTTTATTCCGTAACAGGCGTCTCATCCACATCACATTGGATGGCTAAAAGCTTCACAAAGCATAACACACAATGAGCAATTGTCACAATAAAAGAACCAAAACAACCATATTATAATTATAGAACATACCTAAAAGCTACAGCACATTATCACACTGCTTATTAATGAAGCTGCATCCACTGCTGTGCATTTAACATAAATAAAGTAAAATACCAACTGAGAAAATATCAAAAAGAACTAAATAATGTTTATAGTTATATAAGATATATTTTAGAATACCTGATTGGATGCTCAACATAGCATCTTACCTTCACAAAGCATAACACACAATGAGGCTATCTTTTTCATGGGCAGCAAATTAGTACCTTCTCAGGACAAGGTGCCACCTAGCGGCTGGAGGGAGGAACTGCTGCCTACACTAACAACACAAAAATTACTCAGTTACATAATGACAACATTTAAAGGACTGAATTCAAAATGTAACTTACCAGTACAGTTAGAGAGTATATGTTAATATCTAGTAATAAAAGAATTACACTAGACAGATTAATATTTCTGATAAGACTAATGACAAATTTACAAAAAAACATTTTTTAATTAAACCAGATACTAGGAATGAACACAAATTAAAATAAAGAATAAAGGAAGAAAAATAGAATAGAAAAATAAGGGAAGTAATATATATTACAAACCAAGTATATATGTAAAATAATATATAATGTAAAGTATCAGTAACACTTCATGTTTCAAATCATGTCCTTGTAGTTTTCCTTTTTATTGGTGTTTGTCAATGTAGTTTTAAACCTTAATATTAAGAAAAGTTTTAAGAGAATGTTCCATGATCCTTTTCCTGTCCATCTGAGATCCTGGTGGTTAACCACACATCCATTTTATTGCCCTGGCACCAGGATGTCTGTAGTCTTTAGGGCTCATCCTATCACTCGGTAACCCAGCATACATTAATTTATAGTTCTGGTGACCAAGTTTTGACCTCACATTCGGGTCTGTTTTAGGTAAATCATTAAGGAGTTTGTGACCATTGACAGCCCTCTCATGGGAAAGGGAGGAAAAAGGGGGTTCTGTGCCCACAGAGGTCAACATGTCTTGGAGAGTTAAAATTATTAGATTATCAGAAACACAGCATGGATGAGTGCAATGATACAGTTGAATAAATGCATCATTGTTGGATGCAGGCATTACGCTACACTGTGCAATGATGGTACTGTAAGCTTAACTAAGGTCCAGGAACAGCATCCACACATGAGTGTTCTTTTCCTCCAGGTGTGCAAGGTTAAGGGGAAGAGCAGAGGAGATGGTGTCCTCAGTGTGTTAGGAATTCATCTCTTTACAGACACATGCAGGGGCCCAGAAGGCTCCCACAGCATTCTAGTTTAACCAAATATGGTATGGAATTTATATGGGAGACCCCCCTCCCCTTTCGTCATTGTTCTCTCCTAGAGTGAGGGATGATTATTTCCATGTGTCATACTGTGTGCATACATAAACCTCTTACGGGGTCTAACAAATCGGAGGTGTCCATTATCCAGCCCAGGGCCTTCTCAGAGCATGTTTAAAGTGCTCATATGATACTGCCTTATCGCTAATAAAGTTGTTCATTTGTATATAAGACGTGTCAAGCGGAGATTTTCTTCAGCATCTTCACAGCATTGCAACCAATACATGACAAGAATTTTGACATTGTCGGCAGGATCATGTTGTGACTGGGGGAGATATGCTGGCAGCCTCTGCGAACCAACTCTTGTCTTGAGCCGGTTAATTAAGGTTGAGCATTTCTCACTATTTGGTGATAGATTGTCCGTAGTATGTCGTGGGGTGTGTCGCTGTCCAGCTGCACAGTGAAAGAACTTTTGAGTGTTTGCCATGCTGTGATTGATGTCTGACTCCGTTCTAAATTTGTATCATGTGAGTAAGGGGGGACTTGAGTGAGAATAGAAGTGAAAGAGAAAAAGAGGAAGAATAATACAAAAGAAAAAAAGGAAAAGTTGAGGTACAAAGCTTAACTAGTAACGATGACAGTGGGTAATTAACACCATGCGAGGTTAATTAAGGTAGGGCCCTTTTCTTATTAAACTGTAAGACATGTGTTTTGCTTGCTGTGTGAACATTATTGACTTTGAAATATAGAGACATTAGGTTACAAAGAAAAAGAGGAGAAGAGTAACACCTCTGGGCCCAGAGGGAATTGGCAAAATAGGTAAAGAAAAAAGAGAGAATTTAAAGAGTTATAGAGTTAAAAGTATAAGATAAGTAAAAAAAAGGTAAAGAGGTATAAAGAGAAATAAAGAGTTACAGAGAATAAGAAGATAAGAGAAAAAGAGAAGTTATAGAGAAAAAGAGAAGCTATAGAGATATCAAAAAAGGTTAAAAGAGAAAAGGGAATTAAAAGTGAGAAAATAATGGACAAATAGGTCTAGAGAAAAAAAAGAGAGAGAAATATGCATAGATAAAAAAGGAGGGAAAAAGGGTAGGAAAAGCATGCTATAGAGAAAGAGTGAAAAAGTCGAATTGTTGCTGAGTGTGTGTGTGTGTGTGTGTGTGTGTGTGTGTGTGTGTGTGTGTGTGTGTGTGTCTGTCTGTGCAGGGCTATTGCCCCTCCTTTTCTGTGTGTGTGCGTGTGTGTGTGTGAATTGTGTGATATTTTTTCTTTATAGTTATATCTCAGTAGCTTTTATGAGCCTTCTTGTGGGGATGTTGTTAAATAAATAGATAATTGATTAATTAAGAAATATAATCCTCGAAATAAGAGGATTTGATAGTATAAAGATAAAGTCATAAGCCCCCAAGAAAGTACAGTTATAAAGTTTTGAAGAGGAGTGGAAAGAACACTGAGGTTAGTTTGTGTAAAGGGGTAAAAGAAAGAGTTAATAAATAACTGAGGTGTTATTAGTGCAAGATAAAACTATGTCTTTTTATGTATGAGGAAATCCTTTAGACCTCAGTATTAGCAGACGGGTAATAAATGTTTGTTCATTTTTCCTTCTTTGTCTCTACTGGGGTGTGAGAGAGCCTGAGAAGAAGGAGGGGGACGGACGAGTGGCAGTGGGCCAGAGCGTTGCGCTGATTGAAACTTGCTGGCCTCAGAGTACGCATTTGAATCCAGACCAGAAAAAAGAAAAGGTTTTTATTCCACAAACTCATTCTTGTTTTGGGGATTAATGAAAAGAAAAAAAAATAAAAGCTAACCTGCAAATAAATACTTACATGCAAAGTCATTATTGTGGCTACACATTTAGTTTAACTTCACAAGTCATTATAAGTATAATTCTCTATTTGTGTTATAAGTTGGTAAGGGGAATAGGACCCAGGAGGGGGCCGACACGGGTGAACAGAGACAAGAGAACAGAGGTTGGAGTGACAGGGAAGCAAGAAGGTGTTTTATCCTTGCTTTCTTTTGCCTTTATTTTTGTTTGTGTAGTGCTTTCTTTTTCATTCATTAGTTCTTTCTTATCTTTCTCCTTTTTTTGTGTGATTTATTATCATTCATTGGGGCGGCCACTGCCGCGAGGCTCGAACCCCTGATCACCGGTGCTACGCACCCAAGCATCTTAGCCCACTGTGCTATGGGGGCAGATATGTAATGGGTGCGCGGCCAGGGTGAAGAGCTGCAGAGAGCCAGGAAATGCAGGAAGCAGCCACATGTAGTGAATCTTCCCCACCGTAAGTGTACGGGATGTGAGGACGTGCTTGTGACTTATGGGTGGTTATGTTTTAGACCTGGGATTGCTGCTCTGTCAGGTAAATAATCCCAAAAGAACAGTTATAGCAGTTAAGGAAGCAACACGGAAGTACCGACGCCTGAGAGCTGGCGGTGCGATGACGTGCGGGCTGACATGTGGGAGGGTCAAAGGACAATCATAAGAGTCACGGAAGTGCAAGCTCAAAAAAGGAGAGTATTGATAATATAAAATAAAAGGAATGATAAAATAAACAGAATAGCCGCTAAGGAGCAAAAGAAAGGGGCAAAATAACACAAATAATCCTACGGGGTTTGCTAACACTTCCCGTTACTTTGCCTAATATATTTTTCCCCGGGAACAAAAACCTCGTTCCCAAATAAACAAAAGATCTCAAATATCTAAACTGGATTTATTTATGAACCAGCGATAGTTTGCCTCCTGAACTAATCTGAAGAGGAAGGCAGGTCACGTCTCCTCGAACGTCGAGGGAAACGTGAGTGAAGGCTGAAAGCCCGAGGCACCAAGAGCGCATGGAAATAAGAGGGTGTGACAGCGAGACCTTGTAGAGCCTCCTCTTAAAAAAGGGTCAGGCCAGGTGAACGGCATCACCTCTGATTGCCGCTAGGCCATCTGGGAGTTGTAGTCCTGGGAGCTAGGTGGGGACTACTGCTCGGGCGATGCCTAGTGGCGGTGGGTGGCATGGACCGGCTCCCTCTGGTGGCGGCTGCCGGGGTGAGCTGGCCCCTAATAATTTGGTGTAAATTAATTACAGTCATATGCTTGTGTGTAAATGTGGAGCTACATGTGGTAATCATTAAAGAGAAACAAAGAGGCTTGGCAACAGACTGACCAGTCAATGTTTTTATGTAAGTAAGGGGAATGTTGTGGGTCTGACCTTTGGGGAAATTTGATTGATTGTCCATGATTAATTCTGATTCAAGCTGTGTTTGACCTTTTGAGACTGATTAGAGGCAGTGAGCCTGGGTTTTAAATAAGTGCTTGTTTGCTACACATTTGGCGAGAGGGGATCCCTTGTGAAAGTGACTCATTTTTGGTTGGGTCTTTTTTCATTTTCAGTATACTTCAGGAACATTTCACTTACTAGTTAATAGATTCTTTGAGTGTTTAGAGTGTATACATATAGGTCATCTTAGTGCTGTGCACTCACATTAGTGTGGTTTCTGATTCCTTAGAAGTTGACAAATTCAGTCTATTTGTACTGATTGCAATACAATAGTGTCTTTAGATACTTAATAAAAAAAAGGAGAGAATAGAGGGGAGAAAGACTCTTACTAGCTTAAGTAGTGTTAATCATAGTAATAATTTTTAATTCATAATAAGAGAACATAAGGGAGCCATTACAATGCCAAAGAAGGACATCACAGTGTCCAGGCTAATTACTCCTATTGATGTGGTGCAAAAGAATAATCCTTTGGTTAAAGGTATTGAAAAGGTGTCAGAGAAATGGCATAAGTGCTGGCCTGACATAGATCGACCATGGCCAGTGGAGGGGACCCTTAACCCGGATGTAATTAAAATAACAAAGGTCCTTATAGCTACATATAAAGCAGATCAAAGGAAGGGCAAGAAAGGAGAAAAGCATAAAGGAAAGAGATAAATAGAGCTTGGCATCCTCCAGTTGTTTGAAAATGAGGGACAGCAACTGATAAAAGCTGCAAAAGAAAAGAGGGACTGAGATGTAGGAGAAAATGCAAAAGAAACCAATGCACTTTTCTCACATATGGACTCAGTTAATAGACCCCCACCTTACGAGAAGGAGGACATCCATCATCAGCATCCAGTGATCAGCCAGGAGGGTAGTGACCCTGCAGTGAGGCGAATACTGGCCAGAGCAGAAAGAAAGGGAGACAAGACATGGAGAAAAGAGGAGTCAGGAGATGACAGGTACAATGAAAGCGAGAATGGAGACAGCGATGAAGATTCAGGAAGTAAGAGTTTTTTGTCTTCAGGAAGATTTGTTCCGGCGACATCCAGCACCAGAGTGGAAGAGGACAAATGGAGAGCTCTAAGAGAGATTGAAAGAAGTATTGATCAATGTCTCTTGTATTTGGATAAGTCAACTAGATCAGAAAGCCGGAAAGCTCTGGAGAATCAATTAAAGGAGCTGCAGATACAGAAGGAGGAGTTGCAGAGATAAGGCTCAGGCAAAGATCAGAAAAGAACTATGAGTTACACTCAAGAAAAGGAAAGAGACCTGAGAAGATATGTCCAGTGGTCATCCGAGGACAGAGTCTGGAGTATAAGCCTTGGCAGAATACAGACATGTCAGATGTGCTTGAGAAGTTGCCTACCCTACAGGATGGCGCACATCCTTGGATATCAAAGTTGGAAGAGATTATGGTAGGAACACAGCCTCCCATAGGAGATATTAAGAGACATTTGGCTAATCTCCTGGGAGTTCCAGCTATGGAAGAGATTCTACAGAAAGCAGGACTCAATTGATATGTGGGAACTGCAGTAAATGATCGGGAGCTGTTTTCTGCGAATAGAGGTTGAGTATGAAGAGCACTGAGAGAAACATTTCCAACAAATGTGCATCTTGATAATATTGTGATTGAGCCACTGGGACAGGAAGAAAACCAGAGGGCATACGTCTCGAGAGCCCATCAAGTATGGAGAAATGTCACAGGAAATGATTCAGGCTTAAAACAAATGGAGCAGTCCATCTTGAGAGCAAAAATACAGAAGGGGTTGCCCTTACCAGTGAGAAGCTAACTGGCAGAGGTGGTAGGCCTTGGAAGCATGGCCAAGGGTGTGTATATAGATCATATAGCCCATTAAGTGGAGCTATACAGGAAGAAGCAACATGAACAGGACCAAGAGACTCTTAGAAAACTCAAGCAAATACAACTGGTGGAGAACAAGAGGCAATCCAAGGAACTGAACTACAACTTGGAGGACTTTTGAAAGCAGATGATTTGAAGATCACAGAGAATCCTCAGAGTAACATGCCTTTGCTGCCTGTGAAAAAGCCTGATGATTCATATTGCCTGGTACATGATATGAGAGTGGTGAATGAAGTGGTAGCTGATCTTCCAGCAGAAGTACCAGATCCACATACTTTGTTAGCCCAAATTCCTCCAGATGCAATACATTTCACAGTGTTAGATTTATGGGGTGCATTTTCAGTGTTCCACTTAGCATAGAAAGTCAGGGATATATTAGACTCTTTTTACTTGTTAGATCAGATTGACTAGTTTTTCTTTTGGATGAAAACATATAATGGTGTGCGTGAAAAAAAAGAGGTGCATCTTCCTTTTCTTAGGGTTATCGTCAGATAGAGGTTTTTATTATTTCATTCTTAATGCTTCTTTGTTCTTTTGTACAGATCAATGGTTGAATTATGTTGCAATGTAATCAAGTGAACTTTCTAGCTTGTGTGGGCATAGAGCAAGTGGGAAAAGTAGGTAGATGGAGAAGAAATGAGGTTATGAGCATATGAGAAAGAAGACAGTATGGTGTCTGAGAAAAAGTGCAAGGAATTGTGGGAAAAAGTGCACAAATGTAGGTGACAGCTTTGTTGAGAAGTTGTTTGGCTTTGATGTTTAAGGAAACTAAGAGAGAGATGCTAGCTGTGGTGGATCGAATTTCACAATGGCCTGAGGCCTGTCCAACCAAGTGGCAGGACGCTCAGTCTGCTACCAATTTCTTATGTAGAGAGGTCATAAGCAGGTGGTGACTTCCAGACTGGATATCTTCAGATAATGGGAAAGAGTTTGTGGATAGGACAGTGAAATTGATTATTTTCTGCAAATATTAGGCATTAAACAGCGTCTAGGTGCAGTTTACCATCTGCAAAGCCAATGGATATGTAAAAAAATTAATGGTGTTTTGATAAACCACATTGTTAAAATCTGTCAGCATGGTCTTAACATAAATTTTTGTGATTATATAGATATTTAGGTGATTTATACATTGAAATAGTGTAAACGTATGATACTGCAAATTTTCACATTAAAAAAAGAAAGAGAAAAAACAATGATTTTACATTTTTATGGGGTGTTAACCTGTATTTGATATTTTACTTTTTTCTGTTGTTTTTTACAAAAGATACTCGTTGCTGGTTCTTTCTTTCCCTCTAGAACACTCTTGGGAGATGATCACTGTAAGCATGGTTGCTTGTTAAAGGACAATTAGAATGGACTGTAGGACTTTGAACATGCACACTGTGCAAGATGCCCAGAGTCAACACATCACTGGCGCCGAGAATTGACGCTGCCGAGGAGCTGCAGTGTGATATGTTAATTGTCTTCTCTTACATATGTCTGTATGTTATTGGATTTTGTTTTATTATATTGTTAGTTGTTACAGGCCAATAATAATTTCAGTAAAACAGAATAGTTTGATTTAGTCTTGAAGTTTACGGCATAGATAGTACGTAAATGCATAACCTTTCGTTGTTTTACATGCTTGGAGAATGAAGGTTTTTGTTATTGGGTGAGTACATTTGGGACCTCAGCTGCTTTATTCTTTTTCTTGATGCTAGGGACATGGGTTTTAGGCAGGGAAAGGTCCATTTTAGGGTCTGATGGGTCGACCAGCCCAAAGTTGGACACAGTTTTGATTTTATTTACTGAGGTTTCATATGTATTTGCTTATGTCATATCCCTACATAAATTGTTAGAATTCCTGATTTAAAATTGAACTGGAGAACTCTATGTGGTCACCTAGGGCAGAGGGACTGTGAGGAAGTTTTTCCTGTCTAGATTGTTTGATGTACATTTAAGGAAAGATAGCTGCCCTACAGGTTTTCGCTCTCACACTCCATGAAGTCATTGTTTGGTTAAAAAAGTGCTATAAAAATCACATGCAAGAGGAATTATTATCTTCTCAAAATTGCAAACATGTATGTGTTTTTTCCTTTGTTTTTCAAGACTCTGTGTAGTCTCGAAGGGGGGAAATATGTGGTATCCTGGTTCTAGGCATTATTCTGTATGCAGTGCTTAAGATTAAAATGTGAGTGTGTTAGGAATTCATCTCCTTACAGACACATGCAGCGGCCCAGAAGGCTCACACAGTCTTCTAGTTTAACCAAATATGGTATAGAATTTATATGGGAGCCCCCCCTCCCCTTTCGTCTTTGTTCTCTCCTAGAGTAAGGGATGATTATTTCCATATGTTGTACTGTGTGCATATATAAACCTCTTACAGGGTCTAACAAATCGGAGGTGTCCATTATCCGGCCCAGGGCCTTCTCCGAGCATGTTAAAAGTGCTCATATGACACTGCCTTATCTCTAATAAACTTGATTCTTTGTATATAAGACATGTCAAATGGAGATTTTCTTCAGCATCTTCACAGCATTGCAACCCAATACACGACAGAAGTCTAGAGGAGATGTGCTCCTTTACCAGCCTCTCAAAGCACTTCATCATAGTAAGAGTGAGTGCAATGTGCCAGTAGTTGCTGAGTGCTGTAATTTGAGGGGTTTTTTTTGGCACTGGGATGATGATGGTAGTCTTAAGACATGATGGGACTTCGGCTTGATACAGTGAGGTGTTAAAAATGCCAGTTGGAACATGAGCCAGTTGGTCTGCACATTCCTTGAGGACCCGACCAGATATAGTGTCAGGGCCTTCCTTGTATTGACTCTCTTCAGATTCGTCCACACATCAGCTATATCAAAGCAGAGTACCTTTTCATCCCAGTGGGGAACAGCTTTCTCTACTGGAGGGCTTAAGATTAATAACTAGTGCATAGTGGTATACATTTTCTTGGACTGTGCCTGGCTTAGACTTGGGGTCTAATGTGTGTTTGAGATTTTTGTGGAGAAGCACGCAGTGACTCCTTTTCAGTTGGTGACACTAGAGGATCTATCCAAGGTTCATAACACACACCGTGGCGCAAAGTGTTGAACATTGTTGTGTGGTAGGGCTGAATCTGCTGGAATTGAGAGGTGGGTGCAAACCATAGGTTATCCCTGTAGAGTTTGGTTTTGGTGTTTATTTTTGTTTTGGTTAGTGTTTATTTTATTTATTTATTTTCTTTTGGTGTAAAGAGTGTATCATGAGTTTTTATGTTGAAAGAAAGGCATAAGAAGTGCCATTTGCAGTTTGCCACAAGCCATGTAATCTTGTAATAATCACTTCTTATGTCTTTCTTTCAAGAATGGTTTTCTTCTTACCATTTTTCCATAAAGGTCAGATTTGTGGAGTGCACGACTTATAGTTGTCCTGTGGACAGATTCTCCCACCTGAGCT
>JAOVVH010007391.1:0-10372 GCA_028566435.1 Scorpiodoras heckelii | reverse complement strand
GGTCGGGCTCGGGTCAAATTCTGTCGGGCTCGGGTCGGGTCGGGCTTGACTTTTCAGGCCCGATTACAGCTCTAGTGTGGCATGATCTGTGATGGCATTACAAATGTTTAATCAGATAAATTAACCTTGGCTTTTCAATATCGCTAGCCGCAGCACTGTTCTGTATGGTATGCATTTTAGTTTAATTTTCTTCTCATTGTGTGTTTTATCAGTTGTAAATCTTATCTGATTTACTGTAGCAATTATTGTCAGAATGGGATTCTGCAGTTTTCTTTTTTCCCTATTTCTTTGTTTGCTATCTTTGTGCTTGCTGCTTGTATTTCTTGCTGCATAATTATTTTACTACTGGTTGCGTGCTTGCCGGGCTGCTGCTATACTTTCTGATCCCAGTCTGATCCATTGTTATGTTGTGTTTCTTGTTAATTGTCACCTCTTTGTGATCTCTTCTTTATATAAGGTAGGCCTTAGTAGCTGGAGTCCTGTTCATCTTTAGTACTGTTAGTTAGGCTGAAGCCCATGGTTGGGAGGCTAGACATTGCCTAGCTGCGGATGTATAGATGTGTAGTGTGAGGGTTTTTTTTTTTTGCTTTAGCATGTGTGCATGTGAAACACATGTGTTTGACCTCTTCACACCATCTTCCCCTGGGTTGGTGAATCTACCCTTCCCAACTGGTGAGTTCCCAAACTAGGTGACTCTTTTTGCTTTCTTTTTATTCTCTTTTTTTGTTGTCAGTGGTGAAAGGTGATGCGAATAAGCCATTTTCCACACCTGCTCTTTTTAACAACACAATTTTATTTGGTCCTTCCTGGTCATAGTTTATATCAAAATGACCAGGGAAAAAGAGACAGACTACACATAAAGAAGGGGGAAGCACAGGAAAGGTACACACATACACACACCTTATAGTCACATAGCCACCCTCGTCTCAGTGTTTAACTGCATCAGTGGTACAACAGCCCAAAGCTCCTGGACCTCAGATTGCATGGTGCTTACTAGTCTCTCACTCTGCCTGCAGTGCGGATTAATCCCAGAACCCTTGTGGCTGACAGTCTCTGACTAGGAGGCCAATACGGCGCAAGCCAGTCAAAATGTACCTCCATGCTGTGTCAGCCTGCCTGCACCCAGTACACCACCTCCCCCAACTGTTTCACAACCTCACAACGGCCTTCACAGGGGATTGCAGTTTAGGTAATCAATCCCTCTGCCGCCAAGGGTTAAACAGCCACATGTGAGTTCCTGGCACAAGTGGATGCCCTTAGCAGCAGGAGTCATACACAATCTTTGACCTTCCCAACACTATATGTATGATGGGGTGTTGTCCGTGGGTTTTGCATGACTGCTGACTCAAAGTTGTAAGTAAGTAAGTAAGCAAGCAAACATTTATTTATGTAGCACTTATCCAAGATAGACTACAAAGTGCTTCACAACAACAAACAGGAATAAAAAATAAATTCAAATATAAATAAAACATAATACATGTTAAAATAGCACCACAACAATAATAGGAGAATATATTTTAAAAATCTAGATATAATAATAATAATAATAATAATAATAATTATTATTATTATTATTATTATTATTTATTTATTTATTTATTTATTTATAAGTGCCTTTCAAGATACTCAAGGACACTGTACATGCATTAAAGAATAAAACCAAAATGAAACAATAAGGCTAAAAGAAATACAATATAAAACTGCATATAAGGCAAACTTGAATAACAGAAAAGACTAAGAATACACATATAAAACTACCTATTATGAAATGCAGTCTGAAAAAAGGTGTGTCTTTAGTTGCTTTTTAAAAGAGGAGAGTGAAGTACATGCACAGAAATCAAGTGGAAGGGAGTTCCAGAGTTTTGGGCCAGCCACATTAAAAAGCTCAGTCACCGAAAGTGAGTAACCTGGAGAGAGGGACAGAAAGCAAATAGAAGTCAGAGGAACAGAGAGGGAAATGTCTGGTCAATAAATCAGAAAGATATGAAGGGGCCAATCCTTGAAGAGATTTAAAAAACAGAAGAAGAAGTTTATACTGAATACGGAACCAAACCGGGAGCCAGTGCAGACGTTCAAGAGTGGGGGTGATGTGCTCAGAGGAACTAGTGTGAGTGAGTAACCTGGCAGCTGAATACTGAACATTCTGAAGTTTCTTAAGGCTACAGTCAGGAAGTTCAAACACAACAGAGTTACAGAAGTCCAGTCTAGATGTAATAAATGCATGGATGAGCAACTCAGTAAGAAAGAGAGGAATGCAGTCTGGCAATATTTTTTAGGTGGAAGAAGGCAGTTTTTGTTATGTATTTGATATGAGCTTTAAATGTCAAAAATGTGGTGTCAAAAATCACACCCAAGCTCCGTAACTGAGCAGCAGTAGTGCTGACATAGTCAGGAGTAATAATTGTGGACTGCCTGATTTTTCTGAGGATGGCAGGGAAAGAGATCAACAAAGCATCTGCTTTGCTATTATTTAGCTTAACAAAATTGTTAGCCATCCAGTCTTTGATATCAGCCAGGCAGCTAATGAGTGAATCCAGTGGAAGATTGTCAGAGGGCTTGGCACAGATGTAAATTTGTGTATCATCTGCATTTTAGTGAAACTGTTGTCTGATGATATTTCTAAGTAGAAGCGTATAGATAATGAAAAAAAGAGGGCCAAGAACTGAGCCTTGAGAAACACCATGACGGAGAATAGAAGAATTTGAACTAAAGCAGCCAAGAGATACAAACTGTTGTCTTTCCGTGAAATAAGACCTACACCAGTCAAGTACAGAGTCAGAGATGCCAATCAGGGTCTTTAGTCTATGAAGCAATATGCCATGAGAGATGGTATCAAAAGCTGCTGTAAGATCAAGTAGCACAAGCACATTTGCTAGGCCAGAGTCAGCTGCCGTCAATAAGTCATTTAAAACCTTTGTCAGAGCAGATTCAGTGCTGTAGTGCGCTCTGAACCCAGATTGGAATTGCTCAAACAGGTTATTGATGGTTAGGTGATCACACAGCTGAGCAGAGATAACATGCTCTTGCAACTTGCTAACAGGTGGAAGGTTGGATATAGGCTGATAATTATTAATATCTTCAGGGTCAAGATATGGCCATTCACAAAGGCTAGGGCATACAGATGTGTCTTAAGTTTTTTTTTTTAAACAGCTCCTTGGACCCAGCTATTCTAACGTCCAGTGGCAGACCATTCCATAAATTATGAGCACAAGCTGCGAAAGCACAATCACCCTTTCATTTGAACTTACTTCTTAGAACTACTAAGGGACCATGGCTGGAGGACCTCAGTGCCTTAACATTTGAATATGGAACTAACAATTCTGAAATATATTCTGGACCATCTCCATGACCTGCCTGGAATGTTAAGACCAAAATCTTAAAAAGTACCCTAAAAACTACAGATAGCCAATGCAGTGATGCCAGTACTAGTGTCATATGCTCCCTTTGTTTGGTTTCTGTTAAAATGCAGGGCTGCAGCATTCTGAACCAACTGAAGCCATGTCATAGCTCCTTGACTAAGACACATAAATAGAGCATTACAGTAATTTAAGATAGATGTTATAAAAGCATGAATAATTTTCTCTGTGTCATGGAAGCATTTTTCTGATTTTAGCAATATTTCTCAGTAATAAACTTCTCTTATGTGGACAAAATGCTACTGTATTTACGGAGAAAGTGGCTTCAACCACTTCAGTGGGGAATAGGAAGCGACCAGCGGCACGCCGTAGCAAAAAATAACTAAACTTCCCATCAAGCTAATTAACAAATATATGTAACACCTTAGTCTAACACTATTTAAACACTGGTTACCAATGACACAGTGCTGAGTCTCTGTTAATGCAGTAACTGAACCAGTATGATATCTGGGATTCCCCAATGGTGTACACACAAAGGACAAAAATATATAACAGTAGAAAGAAAGAGATAGTGGGTGGAAAGAACAAACAGGATTTTTATTGGACGTGAACAGGCTGCTGTAGTGTTTTCCGATTTATTTTTAGTATAAAAACACATTTCCGTGTTCAGTGTGGCGGTGATCTACGCTTTCCGATCGCTCTTTTGTTTAGGATTTTCCTAATTAAAACCAAAGATCACTGTTCACATGTTTCCAAAGTGTGTGTGTGTGTGTGTGTGTGTGCGTGCGTGCATGCGTGCCTTGCACCCTATGCCACCGGATAGGCACCGGCTCTCACATGACCCTGGGGACAGGAATAAGCGGTTAAGAAGATGAATGAATGAATGAAAGGTGTGTGCCTGCGTGTGTGCGTGCAGGTACATAATCTTTACCCGCAAACACACACGTTTACACAAACACACACGTTCAAACATTTTCATTTTTCTGCACAGTGGGTCAATACCACGCGTGGGTGAATATTAAACACTACATAACGTGTAAAGTTTACCTGTATTTGAGGTTTGCTAAATACAATATTGCTAAATATTATTGTGGTAATAATACTGTATGTTTTAGAATAAAAGAGCCCAAAAGCACCCAACAGGACAAATTGCTATAAGCCTATATGGTTAAATTTGTGGTGCAATTGTGAGGGGGTCCTTGGAAAATGTTCTGCTCCATGAGGGGTCCCTGGCCCAATAAAGTTTGAGAACCCCTGGTCTAGTGAACGTGCTTGTCTTTTAAGCCAGTGAACCAAAATCTTTCCTTAAATCATTGGCAACAGTTTCAGGGCCTAAAATCAGTACTTCTGTTTTCCCTTCATACAGCTTGAGGAAATTACAGGCCTGCCAATTCTTAATATCTTGAATACACCCCATTAGATTCTGTAGTCTACTAAAATCATCTCACTTTACAGACAGATAAAGCTGTGTGTCATCAGCATTAAAGTGATGAGAGATATTAAAATGATGAATCAAATTCCCCAAGGGGAGCATGTACAAAGAAAATAAAATCGGTCCAAGGATAGACCCTTGTGGAACCCCACAGGAAAGAGCAGCACAAGAAGATATGGTATCTCCAGTAGAAAGCACTATCTTTCTATTGGATAGATAAGACAAAAAACAGTTTAAGACAGTTCCAGATAAACCAACCCACTCTTGCAGCTTCTTTATCAAAATATTGTGGTCGATAGTTTCAAAGGCAGCAGTATATCTGACAAAACCAAAACTGACACCTCTCCAACATGAGCACTCATTAACAACATTTACAAATCCTCACAAGGGCAGTCTCTGTACTGTGTTTTTGTCTAAAACCTGAAGCTTCTCAAAAATACAATTTTCATCTAAAATATCTAAAAATCTGTTTTGCAACCACTTTCTCAAGACTTAATAAAATGCAACTTTGAGATTGGTCTATAATTCACATAGTCTATTGAATCAAGACCATTTTTTTTTCAATTTTTCATTTTTTTTTCAATTTTCACAATTGTCAGTGTAGGTGGACACCCACAGAATCAAAAACCCATTTCAAAAATTTAGTTGGAAGAATATCATCATGAGAGGTAGATAGATGCAAACAAAGTACAATATCATTTAACTCCTCTAGAGAAATAGGAGAAAACCCATTAAAAAATATTTCAACTCCTAGTCTGGGGAGAAACTACAGTATATGTAGAAGGAAGCACAATATTATGTCTAAGATCCATGATTTTACCCAGAAAAAATCTTAAAAACTGTTCAACATTAATCACAGAACTGGAAGTACTCTGGGTAACCCTATTTACCAAAGAATCTATAGTAGAGAACAGGAACTTTGGGTTCTGTCTGTTAGCAGTCAGTAAATCATTAAAATATTTCATTCTAGCTTCCCTAACCCTATCATTAAAAGCTGACGACAAATTTTTCAGATACAAATAATGAACTTTAAGCTGTGACTTTTTTCCATTGTCACTCATCCCTCCTACATACCCTTTTCAGGTGCAAAATATCACCATTTTACCAAGGTGTAGAATTTACCAGAGGTTTTATCCTTGTTTTAACCGGTGCAACTTCATCTAAAACATTTAAACATACATTGTTAAAAGAGGTAGCCAGATCATTTACATGAGTACAGTAAAACAACTGTTTACTCAACTCCATAAAAGCACTTGAAAATCTGGATACTGAATCATTATTTAAGAAGCGTGACTGTATACAGTGTTTAGAGCCAGCCTTAATCATGAAAAAGACATGCTAAAAGTGATTCATTTGTGATCAGATTCAAATAACTCATCTAAAATAACAGAATTGGGACTCAAACCCAAAGTAGAAACCAAATCTAAGCTGCGATCCCAGTTGTGAGTCGGGCCAACCAAATGAGGAACAAAATTAAAAGATTCTATGGTGTTTAGGAACTCTGAGGCAAATCCATTAGAAGCATCATCTACATGAATATTAAAATCCCAACTAGCAAGACTTTATCATAGTCCACCACTACAAAGGAAAGAAAAGACAGAAGGTCAGTCATAAAACCATGAGACTTTTGGGGGGGGAGGTGATAAATCGCAGCACAAAATACTGGATTTCCACCAAGCACCTTAAAAGAGAGTGTTTGAAAACTTGTAAATGTCCCCAAAGAGACAGACTGACATTTGTAAGCGTCTTCAAAAATAACGGCCAGTTCACCAACACGTCCTGTAGCCTTTAACTGATTTAAAGAGTCATAGTTTTGCTTGCAAAGTTCATCTAGGTGTCATTTCTCGCTGGGTTTGAGCCGAATTTCTACCAAAAACAGGAAATGAACAAACCAATCACACAGCCAAATCAGAACAGCCCCTCTTCCTCGTTTTCTTCGCTGCTGTTTATGAAGATTAGAAGGCCTTCTAAAGTATTGAGTACAACAGACCTCCGAGGCAGCCAGTAGCAACAGTGGAGGTGGAAAAACTGATCCCTCCAGCAAAATCCTCCAACATTCAGGCATGAATATCCAACAGTGTTCCACGGTCATAAGTTATGGATACCATATGCACTTGACCAAGCAGAGACACAACGAGTAATTGTAAAATTAACACAGGTGAGAGCACACCCAAGACGTTGCAACACACTGGTGCCATCTTGGAGGGGTAGCTAAGTAAGTATATCTGAGCTAAGCAGAGACATATCATCCTTGCTGTGTCATTGGTCGCTGTGCATTTCCTCCAGAATACTGAAGTGACAGAAGAACTCTTCTATGAGCTATTGCTGTGGTGGCAATGGTGATCTGGTAAGGGATCTAACTAATTACTAATTAACTATAACTAAGACAAAGTAATTGCTGGCCACGGTGACCAGAAATGGCTCGAGTACATCCACTGCTACTCGCTCCACAGATGTGATATACATTAGTGACTGCATGCAACTGCATGCACCTGCATGCAACTGATGTCCTGGTCCCTGTTTATCTGTGCAGAGATCACAACAGTGCACAATTAATTAACTCCACATGCGGGTGACAGCTAGGCCAGTAAAACCTCTGCCATAATCTCCACATAAAGATTTTGCCACTCTGAAGTGAGCAATACCCACAGCCCCATGCACACCCACCAGCACCCTCTCTCTAAGCGCTCTTCCAGCCACACACAATGACTTCATTGCTTGCTTGCACAAACATCATGAGGATGCATCAGCATTACCATGCAACCTCTGAAATGATGATGAATACTTTCTTTTCTGCTTCCTGGATCTGAGCGATCACTACACCAATATCCTTATAACTTGTGTAAGTATCCACCACAAAGTTGCAGTGGATATGGCAACACCGTTGTGCTGCAGAGGCTTTCACAGATAGTTGTAAACACATTTTCAGCAGCCTCATCCCAGCAGAACTCTGTGTCTTTCACTTACAGTCAATGCAGAAGGGTGGCTCATGAGTGAAGCCACTCACGAACCGGCTATACTAAGACCAGTTCAAGGAAGCTTCAAAGCTCTCCGGCAGCATGAGGTGTTGGCCATTCTCACACCACTCACACTTATTTCTGTGTCAGTTTCTACCCCAGTGCTGATAAAAACATGTCCCAGAACCTCCACTCGGTGCTAAAGTAGCTCCTGGATGCAGCTACAGATTCACTCTTTTGAGAGCCTGGAACACATGCTCTATGTTCAACAGTGTGTCTTCAAAACTAGAAGCATGTACGTGGTGCAGCGTCGCTGGTGTGGATGCTATGCTGGACAAGGTCAGTGCATTTGCAGTCAGTCGCAACAAAAATGTCTCAACAATTCACACAATTTTTATTTCTCCTCTGGAGTCAGCTCTGTTCTGCTGCATTCTCAGAAATAATAAAAAACATTTACATTTATGGCATTTGGCAGACACCCTTATCCAGAGTGACTTACATTTATCTCATTTATACAACTGAGCAGTTGCAGGTTAAGGGCCTTGCTCAGGGGCCCTATGGTGGCAGCTTGGTGGTGCCGGGATTTGAACTCATGACCTTCCGATCAGTAGTCCAATTTCCAACACTGAGCTACCACTGCCCCAGACTTGTGTTGATAGTGCTGTATGAGGCAACTGGCTGGAATGCTCATGACCTGCAATGGCTATGGTTCTGCTGCTCAAATGCAGTGCCCACAGCCTCCAGGAATCCATGCCCCAATGCTGGCATTGCATTTTCATCTCCTCCGGCACTGATGATTTCACCCTGTGAAAATTGTGGTGATCATAACCCGGTAGTGCCTTTCCCAGCCCCCTGAGCTTCACCAGTATTGCGCTTTCAACTCCTACAAGAGTGCCAGCTTTACTTGGGAAAGACTATGGCATCACCACCAGGGATCCCCAGGGCTCCACTGCTGTGCCAACACAGGCCAAATTCCCCAGTTTTAAGTGTCTTTTGTCTAAATGTAAAACCCACTCTAATATCCAAAATGGCCTGTCAGAAAACCCAAACTAAGGATGCATGGGTCTCCAATAGGTGAAATTGCATACACATAAAGCCCCCAACTCCATACAAAGCCAAGGTGTACACCACATATCCATTTGAGCACTAGTAACTATCTGCAGCTGCATTTCAGTCAGCTGCCCACCATCCAATCTAGTGCCCTCAGTGTTAGGAGGTATTCCAGGCTGCAAAACTGAAACAGTAGAACCTGTGTCTTTTTAACTCATAATTCATTTAAACAAACCCATAATTCTTGGTGAAGGTTAGTTCCGACCATGATGGAAAAATAGCCACGGGGCTGCTGGTTCCACAGTAGGCAGCCCCACTGTTGTTTTCTTCCAGCTCAGGCTAGGAGCATTGACTAGACTAATGTTCTCAGTGATCTGCAACACAAGCACACAATTGGGGATTCCCCTGTTTGTTCTGAGCCACCACCTCTGTACTGCCCACTGTACAACAGTGTGCCTTTCTCATCGGCACACGCTTTCCCAAAATATACTCCACATACTTGGCCCTACTATAATTGCAATAAAACAGGTACTTCTGACACTGACGAGAAATGGGAGGGAAAAGATAGCGGTAGAAAAATGACAAAAAAATGGATTCCGACACAGCATTCTCAAACAAAGGGAGAGTACAAACACAACAAGGGATTAAATGCAAATATAAAACCAAACCAGAATCATAATGTTCAAAAATTTTTAAAATAAACATTTCCCTTTTTTACATATCTTTTCTCTTTTTCCTCAGAATACAATTTCAATTTTAAATATCTTTTATTTCTTTTCTTTTGAAATATCTCTTTTAATTCCTAGTCACATATTGCTACTAGATTCCTACCTCATAGAAAACACCTCTAAAAATGTGTGTTGCATTCTTCTTCCTGAGATTAATTTGGCTCTATTTACCTTTCTGGGTGTGGAACGCAGAAGTAAACAATAGCAGGGTGAACTGCCCAGCTCGGACATACAGGCAAAGGAATAGCATAACAAGTAGCATACCTTTTTTTCTCAAAAAAAAATACAAAATTACTTTCCATGACTTCCTCCAAAAAATGAACATTTACATGTTCAATGGACTACAGCAATTAGAAGAGAAAGAAAAGAGAGAAATTTAAAGAAGGTAGTAAACAAATTTACTATCCTGCAAATGCATATGTGAAGCCTAGATTTGGGCTGATTGATATGTAATTCAGCCAAATTTAGCCATGTTTTGACCTATGATTGTTATGTGAGAGTGTATATATATATATATATATATATATATTTATATATATTTATATATGGGGCAGCATGGTGGTGTAGTGGTTAGCATTGTCGCCTCACAGCAAGACAATCCGGGTTCGATTGCCAGTCAGGGACGTTCTGTGTGGAGCTTGCATGTTCTCCCCGTGCCTCTATGGGTTTCCTCCGGGCACACCGGTTTCCTCCCACAGTCCAAAGACATGCATGTTAAGTTGATTGGTCACTCTAAATTGCCCGTAGGTGTAAATGTGTGCGTGAGTGTGTGTTGGCCATGCAATGGACTAGTGACCTGTCCATGGTGTACCCCGCCCTCGCCCGATGATGCTGGGATTGGCTCCAGCT
>JAOVVH010007248.1:0-10384 GCA_028566435.1 Scorpiodoras heckelii | reverse complement strand
GGTCCAATTTAGCCATGAAACCTCCCACACTAAAATGACAGGTGTTTCAGTTTCATTGTCCAACCCCTGTATATCTTAAGATCAATGTATATTAAACATTGTTTACCAAATGAAAGTACAAAAACTGAGGCACATATGTAATATTCATTGCATTTCCATATCTTATTTCGCTACAGAAATACAGGCATGTAAATAATAAGTGTGCACATGTGATACATTGCCCCATCAACGGTAAGATGTCACACTGGATTTTGGAACAAATAAAACAAGAAGCAATTCATTGTTGGCTTATTTATTTATTGAGCTACAGAAAAAAGACTGATTAATCATTGAACTTGAACCAATCCTGGGACATAACATACGATCCTGCTCAAGCTGCAGCACCAAGTTTTTGCTGAAAACCTGCTGTGGAGATATACACCCAACCACCA
This sequence comes from Scorpiodoras heckelii, assembly GCA_028566435.1. Lineage (NCBI taxonomy): Eukaryota > Metazoa > Chordata > Actinopteri > Siluriformes > Doradidae > Scorpiodoras > Scorpiodoras heckelii. The sequence goes on along the minus strand of JAOVVH010007248.1, from coordinate 9,953 downwards.
CAGTCGGGTTGGCTGTCTGACTTTCTATTTCAGCTGTAGTGAATGTCCTACAGCATTGAGCAAGCGTGTGGTAGTTAATCTTATAATCCTTAGCTGTACTCCTGATTGATTTATTTGCCAGCTTCACCTGCTTCTCTGCCCTTAGCATCATGTCAGACAGCATGCTGCCATTTTCTATTTCTCTTTTATAATTTCTCACCATCTCTTCTCCCTTCCTTCCTGCCTTCCTTCCTTTCTATCATTAAAATGACATTCACAAAAAACAGCTGACAAGTAGATTCTCTGTGTCTATGTATACTGACAACTTGTCTCAGTAATTTTGGAGCAAGTTATCACATACATAACTTACCCCAAAATCACTGAGACAAGATGCCACAACTGCCATGTTTGCTAATGTTTGCAAAATCATAAAGTTAGCTTTCAGCAGAACATTAGCAACTGTATAACTAGACACTTTATTCTCTCCTCTACTAAAAATGTATTACTAGAAAAAGATCATCTGAAGGTGTGCTTTGGTATCTGGCACCAAGACATTAGCAGCAGATCCTTTAAGTCTCGGACCTCCATGGATCTGACTTGTTTGTCCAGCACATCCCACTGATACGCAATTGGATTGAGATCTGGGGAATTTGGAGGATAGGTTAACAATAACTTGTTCCTCAAACCATACCTGAACAATTTTTGCATTGTAGCAAGGTGCATCATCCTGCTGGAAGAGGCCATTAGGGAATACTGTTGCCATGAAGGGGTGTCCTTGGTCTGCAACAATATTTAGGTAGGTGTTACATGCCAAAGTAACATCAATATGTATGCCAGAGCCCAAAGAGTCTCAGCAGAACATTGCCCAGAGCATGTTCTGCATGTTCTGCTTCTGCCAGCTTGCCTTCTTCCCATAGTTCATCCTGATGCCATCTCTTCCCCAGCCATCCACATGATGTAAAAGAAAATGTGATTCATCAGACAAGGCCACCTTTGTCCACTGCTCCATGGTCCAATTCTGAAGCTCATGTGCCCATTGTAGGTACTTTCAGGGTGTACAGGGGTCACCATGAGCTCTCTGACCAGTCTGCAGCTACACAAACCCATATGCAGCAAGCTGTGATGTACTGTGTGTTCTGATTACTTTTTTTCATAACCAGTGTTAACTTTTTCAGCAATCTGTGCTACAGTAGCTCTTCTGTGGGATCAGACCAGATGGGCTAACCTTCACTCCCAATACACATCAGTTAGCCTTGGGCATCCATGATCCTGTTGCCAGTTCACTGTTTGTCCTTCCTTGGACCACTTTTTGTAGGTACTAACTGCTGCATACTGGGAACACCCCACAAAGACTTGCCGTTTTGGAGATGCTCTGATCACATCTCCAAATCACAATTTGGCCATTCACAATCACAATTTGGCCATTGTCAGTGTCACTCAGATCCTTATGGTTGCCTATTGGTTTTCATTTTAGCTCTGAAGGTAAAAACAAGGGTTATTCTTCTATCCTCACTATGAAAGAGATCAAAAGCAAGACATGGCGTGCAGCCAGCCTTCATCTCTGTAACTCTGAAGCCCATGTCACTTCCTTTGATGAACCAAACAAAAGACATGATGCACCCTCTGTAATAACATACAAAGTGCCCTTATAAGGCCATTTCAGTTCAAAGCGTTTGAGAAAATATTGTCCAAGAAAGGTTATTGTCTGACCATCCCTTGAGCGAAGTCAGACAATGACAGACTGTTTAAAGATGCCACCTTCCCCATCATTCCCAGCTCATCTCTGCTCTGCAGTTGGGTTTCTTTCATTTAACTGGGATGTTCTCACTTCCATGTTATTGTCTTCAATTGGCTAGATCTGCTAAGATTCAGCACTTTGATTGGGTATAGCGTAATGTGAAATTGTCTTGGTCTCTACATTGTATGACTGTAATAAAATGTCTGAATGGAGTGATGATGACTATTACACTTCAAGGCTTGGCTGGTTATTGTATGCACTGTAATGGCTATGAACATTCTCTCATCTTGATGCAACAGCATAAATATACTGAAATTTTCAGAACTTGTGCTGATGATGACATTGTCACAACACCAGATTAGTTTTTTGTTTTTGTTTTTTTTACAGGGAAAACATCAGTTTAAGGACTTTTATACTCCTAAGTGTTTGAATCTCATCTGATTTATCTTGGAATGAACATGTTAAGTATATGATAAAGAAAGTGCAACCTAGGATCTACTATCTGAGCATGGCAAGGCATGCAGGAGTTACAGAAGTTCTGGCTTAGATATGTTTGTCTTTCATTAGGCCTGTGCTGGAGTTACTTCCACAGTCAGGGCCAAGCTGCCAAAACATCTTATTATGGATACAGATAGTGTACAGAAAACACTATCTGTGTGTGTGTGTGTGTGTGTATGCGTGTGTGTGTGTGTGTGTGTGTAACGTTGCAGGGCAGGCTGATTGCTCAACATCCTCTCAGGTCACACAGTATGAGGCCACCCTCCCTCCATCCCATCCTCCTCCACTTGTTATTCCCCTCTCCCTTTTCCCTGTTACATGATATAGAGAATGGGCACCTATGTCATGGTGTGTTGCATTCTGGATAGTTGTCGGCATATTTTAGGATATAGGAGTAATCAACATTTTTTCTTTGTGTATGTATGTAGGACTGATGATAGATTTTCTTAAATTTTTTATCCCTCTATCTCTCTTGTATATGTACCCCTGATTTTGACTGTTTTTGTTTTTTGTATAGGTACAGTTAATGTACACTATATTGCCAAAAGTATTCACTCACCCATCCAAATAATTGAATTCAGATGTTCCAATCACTTCCATGGCCACAGGTGTATAAAATCAAGTACCTAGGCATGCAAACTGCTTCTACAAACATTTGTGAAAGAATGGGTCGGTCTCAGGAGCTCAGTGAATTCCAGCATGATACCGTGATAGGATACCACCTGTGTAACAAGTCCAATCATGAAATTTCCTCACGACTAAATACTCAACAGTCAACTGTCAGTGGTATTATAAGAAAGTGGAAGCGATTGGGAATGACAGCAACTCAGCCACGAAGTGGTAGGCCACGTAAAATGACAGAGCGGGTCAGTGGATGCTGAGGCGCATAGTGCACAGAGGTCACCAACTTTCTGCAGAGTCAATTGTGACAGACCTCCAAACTTCATGTGACCTTCAGATTAGCTGAAGCACAGTGTGTAGAGAGCTTCATGGAATGGGTTTCCATGGCTGAATAGCTGCATCCAAGCCTTACATCACCAAGTGCAATGCAAAGCATATGCAGTGGTGTAAAGCATGCCACCACGGTACTCTAGAGGAATGGAGACATGTTCTCTGGTGTGACGAATCACACTTCTCCATTCTTGCAATCTGATGGGCGAGTCTGGGTTTGGCGGTTGCCAGGAGAAGAGTACTTGTCTGACTACATTGTGCCAAGTGTAAATTTGGTGGAGGGGGGATTATGGTGTGGGGTTGTTTTACAGGAGTTGGGCTCAGCCCCTTAGTTCCAGTGAAAGGAACTCCTAAGGCTTCAGCATACCAAGAGATTTTGGACAATTTCATGCTCGCAACTTTGTGGGAACAGTTTGGGGATGGCCCCTTCCTGTTCCAACATGACTGTGCACCAGTGCACAACGCAAGGTCCATAAAGACATGGATGAGTGAGTTTGGTGTGAAAGTACTTTACTGGCCTGCACATAGTCCTGAGCTCAACCCAATAGAACACCTTTGGGATGAATTAGAGTGGAGATGCCAGACCTTCTCATCCAACATGAGTGTCTGACCTCACAAATGTGTTTCTGGAAGAATGGTCAAAAATTCCCACAAACACACTCCTAAACCTTGTGGAAAGCCTTCCCAGAAGAGTTGAAGCTGTTATAGCTGTAAAGGGTGGTCCAACATCATATTAAACCCTATGGATTAAGAATGGGATGTCACTCAAATTCATATGTGTGTGAAGGCAAACGAGTGAATACTTTTGGCAATATAGTGTATGTGTTCTCTAAAAAAAAGTGTAAAAGTGAAGGAGCAGGTGCATGTCAGTGTGCTTTCACTCAAACTTGCAGAAAAGCATGAACAGTTCTACACATTTCATTTGTGTATCCTACAATAGACAGGATTTATCACAAGATTGTAGTTAGCTAGTCTAAGTAAGTGAGGAGTTAGGCTATCCGTGCACAAGTTTTAACCAGAGCTGGCTTACAACATCCAAAACTATCTGTGTCAATAAATTTAACTCCAAACCTAAGGCTTGTATTCAGCCTTTTAGTAAATGCATGATTAGTGTTATGAGCCACCCAGGGAGTTGGACCCAGGTGCGGCGCACCAGGCCAATCATGGGTTGGCACGAGAATGGCTGGGGTACACACGAGTTGATTAAACCCCCTAAAGAAAAAACCCCAACAAAAGATTCCCCAAATAAATGGAAAGCAAACAAATAATAAATCTGTAGTTTGGAAAATAAGAATATATGGTCGGCTGATGCGGGGCGCGAACTCAGCTCCTTCACAAAGCATGAGCCAGCGCACAAGCTCACTAGCCTATATGGGACGGAGCGATAGTTGTGCGAATGGAAAGCGAGAAAAGCCGAGGCACGCCGAGTGGAAGCCGGGAAATCCCGGTAGTGCCAAACCCTGTTCGGCTGGCGGATTGGTGAGGTGCAATGTGACGTGTAGGGGGAAAGGGCAAACACACAGCAGTCACTATGACAGCGAACGTAAACAGGAAACAAAAATAAAAGTGAACAGAGGCAGGGGGCTTAAAAAGGGGGAAAGAATGAAACGAGACAAAAAGCAAAACAAGTAAGGGAAAAAAAATGTTTGCCCTTAATGATTGACCACTCGCTGTGGGCGTTAAATAATATACGGGGCTCGCTGTCTGCCTACACCTCCATCACCATGCGGGTGACGCCGGCCGCCCCGATCGACCTGCTGGACGAGAGCACAAAGAGGCATGGGGAGAAACAGGGAGGAGCGCACGGCGTCTAGGAAAGCAGGGAGGGCGCCCGAGCACGTGCAGGGACAGAGGACGCCTCTCCCGAGTTGGCGGAGTGAGCGCGAGGGGGAGATAGGCAGGACATGAGGTAGCTCCCGGTTCCTAGATATTTCTTCCCGTCCAGGAGCGGTACCAAATGAAACCTAAAAGAGCTACCTCATGCCTCAGATCTCGGAAGCGAGAGCACAGACGTGAGCTTGCCTATCCATGAAATAATTAAAACTGAGGCGGGAGGAAGTCACACCACGGGCCAGCGCCCGGTTCCTAGATATTCAGCCCGTCTATGGCTGTCCAAAATGAAACCTAAAGACATTGACCCTAGGTATCACCGACCACCATCAGACGGTACAATATACACCTCTCCCTGACCAGCTTGTGCAAGAGAGCATGAAAAACTAAGGGTGTGACGGGGAGCGCTGCTCGAGCCTAGGCTTAAGTAGAGGCCAGACCAGGTGCTCGTCGTCACCCCTGATAGCCCCCTGATTGCCCCTGGGCAACTAGGGAATTGTAGTCCCACAGCGTCGCCATGACTAACTCTCTGGCGACACCCAAGGGCAAGAGACTGAATAGGCCTGCTCCATCTGAAGGTCGCCAGCGGGAGAAGAACCCACTCTGGTGATGCCCGGGGGCGAACAGAGGGAGTCGACCGCCCCCTAACAATTAGTGCTCATATTATAGACTTGCAGATTAATAATTCATCCATGAATAAAATGTTTTGTTATTTTGTGATAATGACATAATTAACTCAAGATCTTGAGAAAAAGAATAATAATAATAGTATCCTGGCATCTTAGGGCTTCCTAATTTCCAGACGTATTTTCCTACATTGTTTGTGGTTTGTGGTTAGTGTTTACACGTTTGACTAGTTCAGAAATAAGTTTATTTATTTACTGCCTTTTTTAATCTTAATTTTCAGTACTTGAAGCTGCCACTTTACTTCTTTTACCTGTTGTATTTGCACTACATTGTTGCTGTGAATGTTACACATATTCACTTCAGCATTGCACCAATCAATATTATGTTACACAAATAAAGAGACTCAGAATTTATTATAATTTATTATGGTGAAATGTGTTATACAACATATGAATAATGCTGTTAATTTGGCAAACTGGGAAGCTGAAAAAAATTTACTCCATTTGCAATATGTTTTTCAACTTTTATGTGGACTATGTGACATATCAAAACCAACAATTTTATGTAGAAGAAAACATGAACATCTGTCTCCAGGGACCTGTTAAGAAAGTTGGAGATGGGTTGAGAGGTAACAGAACGGCAGTCCTTAAGAATGAAAGTTGGAGTGTGATTAAGATGATAGGTGGAGGCATTTGAGATAAGCAGAGAGACTGAGCCAGGATCTGTGAGAGTAAAGTGAATTAAAGAGGAGTTAGGATGTGGTTCTGACTTTACAACAGATGGATGGCTAGAAGGGAAATGCTGCTAAATTGTTTTGATTTTAAAGAAAGAACTTAGTAAAGCTTCAGTTGGAGCTGGAGAGCTAGAGGTGTCTGCAACATGTAGCTCAAGAAGCCTGTTTATGGTGGCAAATACAAGCCTCATTTCCAGAAAAGTTGGGACATGTTCTTAAAATGCAATAAAAACTGAAATTTCTTAATTCACTTGAGGATTTATTTAACAGACAAAAGGACAAAAAAAAAAAAAAAAGATTTTCAGTGTTCTCAGTGATTAACTATTTGTTAAATATAAACAGATTTAGAAACTGATGCCTGCAACACACTCAAAAAATTTGGGACAGAGGCAGATTTACCACATCACTTTTTAAAAAAAATTATACTTTTTAATTGCTTGCGAACTGAATATACTCATTGTTGCAGTTTTACAAGTGGAATTTTTGCCCATTCTTGCTGTGCACATGACTTGAACTGTAGAATGAGGCCTGGCATTGTCCTGCAGAAATTGACATGGAATTCTTGGAAAAGGAATTTTGGTAATTTTACATATACAGTATTTCACAAAAGTGAGTACACCCCCTCACATTTTTGTAAGTATTTTATTATATCTTTTCATGGGACAACACTGAAGATATGGCATTCTGACACAATGTAAAGTAGTAAGTGTACAGCTTGTATAACAGTGTAAATTTGGTGTGCCCTCAAAATAACTCAACACAGCCATTAATGTCTAAACCACTGGCAACAAAAGTGAGTACACCCCTACACGCCAATCCATCGTAGGGCACACACACTCATCGGGGGCACTTTAAAGACACCAATTAACCTAATATGCATGTCTTTGGACTATGGGAGGAAACTGGAGTGCCTGGAGTAAACCCACGGGGAGGACATGCAGACTCCACACAGAAAGGACCCAGACCACTCCACCCTGGGATTGAACCCTGGACTTTCTTGCTGTGAGGCAACAGCACTACCCAGTGAGCCAATTGGTGATTATATGTGCTTATATACTTTGTTAATTTTTATTTTAAATGTTTTAAACATCAGCCCAGACAGTGGGCTGTGCTCAGAGTGACTACTGTAGCCTGTGGTGCTGCCCCTCAGATTATAGAGATATCTGCAAGCACAAGCCATATATTTCATTGTCTCATCCTGTTCAGCCTTGCATAATTTGCTTGCACTGACCCTGTGCCCAAGGAGTGTAACAGATTTGTAAATCTGGTCAATCTGGTCCAAGTTCCTTTATCTTATTTTTTATTCAGTTGAACTGTTGAAAAGTTTTTTTTGTAAAGATAAAACTTTTTTTTTTTTTTCATTTTGAAGACATGCTATGCCAAACTATTTTGCAATATATAAATTAACTTATGGTTAACATGTTTAAGCAACCTTTCTTCTCTGGATATATTGAAGGGGGCAGTGCCCCACCACTCCCTACTGACCAGCCACTGATTTGTACCCCTATTGATGATAGAAAAGAAATGTGCAGGGTAAGCAGCATTAAGGTATCCCTGTTCTTTGGCCACAGTAGGCTTTGAGGTGTATACTGAGGCCAGTGCTCTTATATAGATGCTCTTAGTTCATAGACAAACCATGGACAGATGCAAGTGGATAGGACAAGTCAGATCTTAACAGGAGCAAGGTCATAGTATGTGTTAGTGATAAGGTGATTATAGCAGGATTGTATATCATTGGGGGTTGGAGTAATATGTCCTCAAACGAGGCATCTGTAGAAAAGCCAAAAAAAGCAGCAGATGTAATAAATATAGTGTTGCTGAAAGCTCTGACGTGTAAGGATAGGAAAGCTGAGCATAAGACAAACAAGAAGGTGATAAAAGGTATTAATATGACAACCTGTAATGAAAATACTGTCTAAGCCATTAGAACCTATGAAATCTAAGTTATGACCTTATGAATGAGTAATCGATATGTTGCTTAAAATCCAAGCACTCAGTTACATCTCTGAATTAGCAGTAGTGTAATCAGTGTAAACATGTATGTTAAAGTCACCAACCAAAATAGAAGTGCTGTAGCCATGGGCTTGTGGTTAAGGAACCAGCCTTGTGATTGGGCCCCGCAACCAACAAGACACAGCTAAAGTGAAGTTAATCAAGGCATCTAACCCCCAATTGCTCCCCGGGCACCCTGGACGGTTACTGCCACTGCCCTGGGCTAGTGTACTCACTTCACTACTGTGTGTATATGTGTATTTCACTGCATAGATGGGTTAATTGCAGAGGACAAATTCCTCTGTGTGCAAGCACAGTAGTTCACTTAAATTCACTTAAAAATTAAAGTTTGGTTTAGCAAAATGTATATACAAGAATGAACTAGTGTGCTCACTTGCAGAAGCATGCCATAGGTCTCATGTTTGTTACTAGTGCTGTCACGCAATTGATTTTATTAATCGCATTAATCACGGTTTTACGCACATTTTGACATGCAGGTAGGCACTGTAGGGCCATTGAAAATGTTGTTGCCGTTTATCACTGGTCTATTTTAAGAGAAACGACTGTTGAATGTTGCCTCATTGTTCACTTGACTTTATTGATAAAAGTGAAATATTAAAGATGATTGATGTCTTTTCATTTCTTTTCATTTAAAGGGAACGTTAAATAAAGTTCCCTGGTTTGCGTAATTTAACTAATTTGTAATCTGTGTTAAAATTTTTAGTGGTGTTAATTTTTGTTAATCACGATTAATTCTTTAACATGTTAACGCTTTCATTAACACGTTAATTTGACAGGACTATTTGTTACTGTTTGTTACTAATGGAATGAGCATTAAAAAGTACAAATTTGGCACTGTACATTGAGACAGTGTTTTCATGCTATTAATGAATGTGAACATACCAAAGACAACAGCAAGGTTCTTCAGTTTGTATTGGGATGATGTCTATTTCACCATAGTATATGTATGACCGTATGATGGGTAAGTTGTGTCTCACAGACTATTGATTTAAATTTTTTAATGTATATGACAACTGTATCACCAAAATGATAATAAATAAATAATGATTAATAATCTGTCTATGTTTGGCTGTCTGTCACTCTGTCTGTTCCAAACTCACAGGAGTTTTTTATTGTCTATTCTGCCACCTTGTGGTAGAGTTATATTAATGGTAATTAAATGTTAATATTGCATTTGCTCTCGCAGTTGTCTCACAGTGGCTCACAGAATATCGCTTTTAACTCTTTAAAGTGGTGGCATGGTGGTGCAGTGGACAGTGCTGTTGCCTCACAGCAAAAAAAGTGTTGGTTTTTGATTCCCTGGCTGGGTGTCCAGTGTCCTGTGTGTGCAGCCTGTGTCTATATAGGTGTCCTCCCACAGTCAGGTGAACTGCAGATACTAAACTACCCTAGATGTGTGTGAATGCGTGCATTCCTCCATCAAGGCCCAGTAGTAGGATGAGTGGCTTAGATAATAAGTGAGAGAGACATTGTTGAAAGCATATGACAAAAGCCCATCTATCTATCACCTTATCTATCTATCTATCTATCTATCTATCTATCTATCTATCTATCTATCTATCTATCTATCTATCTATCTATCTA
>JAOVVH010007221.1:0-10386 GCA_028566435.1 Scorpiodoras heckelii | reverse complement strand
TTTCATTTCTACAGTGTTGTCCCATGAAAAGATATAATAAAATATTTGCAGAAATGTGAAGGGTGTACTCACTTTTGTGAGATACTGTGTAACCAAACTGCTTATCTGTCACTGAGGCTCTAGCTAGCTATATTTTGCTGCAGTTCCAACGTATCCTTGGACTGTATATAAATAGAGGAAGTATTGAGAGAATGGTTTTCATGCTGCACATCCTTCATGCTGGTAATATCCTTGATAGGAAACTGTGTGTTTGCTGCTTGTTGTAAGCGGTTATGTTCTTTTTGCTGTTGTTTAAAGGTTGAACTTGTGCTTTTAATGTTTGTGTATGGTACACTTTTATGGAGCCTGCATGGTAGTTAAAACACTAAGTGCTGTGCTTGTTAAAGTTATGTTGATTCCAATGTTATACTAATGCTATGTTAAAGCCATGTTAACGCTAATGCTATGTTAAAGCTATATTGTGCTAATGCTACTGTTATTATGTTTGATTACTCTATTGGAAGGACTACTTGGCATTGGTTTTAGACTCAGTCTTCTTTTTTATGCAGAAGGAGATTTTATATACCCTGGACTCTGTGGGGCCTACTCTGGCCTCCTTCTGGGAATTCCCCATTGGGAAATTTTCCTCTTCAGCAGACATGCGATGAGACACTCCGTCACGCATGTGACCAAGTGCGAGTAATCGATGGTCAAAAGATTTCCCCCAATGCTGCACTCTTGTACCCATACTTCTCAGTTATTAAAGATAAGCTGTACAGAGTGATGCAGGATACTCACACACAGGAAGTTACCACCCACTTGTTGGTGCCCAAGAGCCACTGGGAAATGTTATTCAAGGCGGCTCATTATACCCGTATGGCGGGACATTTAGGACTGGTTCAGACACTTTTCTGTCTCATGGCCCACTTCTATTGGCCGGGCATTCACAGGGATGTTTGCAGGCGGTGTGTGGCATGTCACAAATGTTAACTAGTGAATCCCCTGGCCACCCCAAAAGCACCATTAATCCCACTTCCATTAATCGAGGTCCTGTTTGAGAGAATTGGTATGGACCTCATCGGGCCAATAGAGCAGTCAGCACATGGCTACCACTTTGTGTTAGTCCTTGTGCACTACGCAACATGATACCCAGAAGCAGTGCCGCTTCGCAAAATCTCAGCATGCAGTGTTGCGGCCGCACTCTTCAGTGTAATCTCCCGGGTTGGGATCCCGAAAGAGATCCTGACAGACCAGGGCACTACGTTTATGTCATGAACACTTCACAAGCTGTATGAACTATTGGGGATTAAATCGATTCGTACCAGCATTTACCATCCACAAATGGATGGGCTGGTCAAATGATTTAATATTACTGCCCACGTTGAGCTCTAAATTACTTGCAAAGTGGCAAGGGCCATTTGAAGTCACATGGTGAGTCAGGGACATTGACTATGAGGTAGTGCGTATGGATGGGGGGAGCACTCTAAATTTATCATGTCAACCTCCTAAACCTATGGAGGGAGGCTGAATCAGCGGCGTTGGCGACAGTGGTTCTTAAGAAGGATGAGCTGGAACCGGAACCAAATTTTAAATTGGCAATAGAGTTTATTCTGGTCCCAATTGACAGCCACCTCTCCTCCTCCCAGGCCGCTGAGGCCGCACAGATTTAAGGGGAACTCTCCAACATGTTCTCCTCTCTGCCCGGACACAGTGACCTCAAAGAGCACCACATTGAGATGCCCCCAGGGGTAGTGGTTTGTAGTCACCCCTATCATTTCCCTGAGCACAAAAAACAGGTGGTCAGGGAGGAGCTCATGGCCATGCTTGATATGAGAGTAATCAAGTCCCACAGTGAGTGGAGCAGCCCGGTTGTCTTGCGTCCCAAGTCAGATGGGTTGGTCCACATCTGTGTGGACTATTGTAAAGTCAACACGGTGTCTAAATTTGATCCATGTCCCATGCTTCGCATTCATGGACTGCTTGATAGATAAGGTGCAGCTCGCTTTTATTCAATGCTGGACTTAACCAAGGGATATTGGCAGATCCTCTTGACTCACTTCTCCCATAAAAAAAGCATCCTTTTCCACACCGTTGGGCCATTTTGTCCCAAGTGGTGGAGAGGGAGGAGCACCCTGCTGTACATCAGCTGGAAGCTCTCAAACAGAGCGTGGAAGTACAGCCTGGTAGAAAAAGAGTGCCTGGCCATCAAGTGTTCGGTCCTCACCCTCCACTACTACTCGCTGGGGAAGCCCTCCACCCTGTGTTCTGATCAGGCCCTGCTCCAGTGGCTCCACCGCATGAAAGATGCCAATGCCCAGATCATCCATTGGTATCTAGCCCTCCAGCCTTTTGAGTTTGAGGTGATTGACAGACTGGGTGCACGGATGGCTGTAGCAGACTTCCTCTGCTAAACAGAGTTTTGGGTCTAGAGCTGCCACTCTTGATGATGATAGATTAGTAGGAAGATTGGACAGCATTATTTACTTTGAAACATGGTCTGAGGAGAGTAAGAGATGAATAGTAAGTCCAGTTTTCTTGTATAGGCACTTCAGCTGCCTTTCCCTTGGCCTTCATGGCTCTAAGCACATGGGTGAAAGAGGCACAAGTCACAGTGACTTGACAAGTTCTAAGAGGAGCGAGAGTGTTACCTGTTTTAGATACAGTAGAATTGTGAGGCCATGTCATCAAGGGAGGAAACATCTGAAAAGTCAGAAAGAGAAGAAGGAAAAAAAGAGGCAGAGAAAGTCAATATGAGAGATTGTGGAAAGAAACAGTAGATCACTGAGGAATTTTAGGAGAGGACACACCGAAACAACTCTTAATAAGCTTATGGTCAGTAAAGCCTACATCACAGCCAGTAACAGAGACATTTTGATACCAGTGGAGCAAACTAAGTCCAGTGTGTGACCATGAGTATGTGTAGGAAAATCAATAAGTTAAATAAGACCAAAACAGTAGCTTTGGAGTGGGGGTGAGAATCTTCAGGACCAGATATTTACAGGATGTAACATCATGAAACACCTCTTTGACCTTTAAACCACATCTGTAGCTACATCTGACAACTGTAGCAAGACCCACTCTTTTCCCTGTGAGACGTGGCTAAGATATATGCATGAAACCATCCAGTGTTGACACATTTATTTGTAGAAAGTCCCCAGCCTGTTGCCAAGCTTCCACAAGCAGAAACATGTCAAGGTTCTTTTGGATAATTAGATCTTGTTAGATCTTGAGGAGTTGAGAAGGTCAATTTTCTCAGGAGACACAAATGACATTACAGAGGGAGAAGGACACTCTAGTTCTTCAAGTGAGCGAAGAACACCATGATAAATTCCAAGTCCCTTCCGATTGTTATTGACTTTAGCAGTCCAATTATGTGTCCATACGACAGGTATGGAGGACTCCAAGTCATAGTGAGCAGTGGTGGTGAGCAGAGACAGGTGAATGTACCAAGGATGAAGCATAATTCCAATAGAACAGAATAGAATAAATGAAAACTTGGGCTCAGGACAGATCATCCTTGAAGTTTGCCAGATGAACACCTTCCATACATCTGAATATATGGATTGGCCAATAGTTGATTCATTCACAGGCTGTTTTCCAACCATCACCATCAATTTTCAGCCTAGGTCTGTCCACCAAAGCTACCCCCATAATGAAACTATGTGACAGATCAGCTTAGCTGTTGGTACAAAATAACATTGCAGAAGACATAGTGGTGTCCAAAGCCACCGTTCTGGGATGGCTAATCAGCACAAGGTTTCATGATTTTGAGCTAGGAGTCCCAGTGATTGGACCTATTCCTTGCCCACAACTCAATGCCCATCCAGAATCAAAAGTAATGTATACAAAACCACCTAAAGCAATTTCTATCTTCTCCACTCTGATTGAGGATGACTTTGTGGCAAGTCACCCTAACTGATAGTGAGCAGATGGCACTACAATTTGTCACTGTCCAATCTATTTACTCCTCTTCAGAGACCACCCATGAATCCATCAAAGCAGTTTCAACACGGGGTAAGCTGTGACACCACCCAAGCCAAAGGACAAACCATACCCCAAATTTGGGACCCAAGTTCAACAGGTGCTAAAGCGAAGCCGATGCCTTGTGGAATTGCGAGGAGCTTGAAAAAATCCTCTTCATAACCCATTTCAACACATATCACACTTTGCTTGCTAAAGACTCTTTGGATAGTGGCCTAACCACTATCCACATGGTACACATTCCTACTACCCCGTTGCACACCTGACCTACATGCACCAGTACAAAATTCCCTTGGCATCTGATGAACCTATGAAAAATTTATAGATAACATTCAAACAATCAGTCTTTACAAAAACAAAAAATCCAGACATAATTTATAGGTTTTATCCCTTACTGTTATCCCAAATGAGCAAGCCGATGGCAGTGGTGGCAAGGAAAAACTCCCTCAGAAGTTAAGAGGAAGAAACCTTGAGAGAAACCAGACTCAAAAGGCAACCCATCCTTACTTGGGTGACACGGGATACTATGATAATAAATAATCCTTTCTTTAACTGAGTGCTATATAGTAAAAATAAATAAATAAATGAGTAAAAATTGTAACCTGTAAACTGATAAAAGATTTAACTTCAAGTCTACACAGTTGAAGTTATAAACTGTTCAGTGATTGAGATTTGACTGATAAAGTCCAAAGCTGTTTATGGCAAACAGCTCTAGCCATCATGGAAGGCAAACTGTTAGGTATGCTCCTTCACCAACCTTTAGAAAAAGAAATGTACAATGTGTGCAGAGTGCAAGCAGGGACTCTGACAAGACTAGCTATGACAGCATAAGTAAAAGGAAGAGCCAGAAGGTAACGCAGACATGAGGGACATGTAGGACATAAAGCATCCTGCCACTCCACCTTCAACAAACCTGAGTGAATGTGTGAGAGTGGGGGGGGCGACAGTATCCAAACATCCCAGTTTACCCGAACACTCTATGCATACGAACCATCTTTCTTTGAATTACTTTGAACTGAAAGCCTGCAAAGACATTATAACCACATACATAGATGGTTGCTCCTTCCACCACACCAAGACCCAGATTCCACCAGGTGTAGGCATAGTTTGACACACTTTATGAACCCCAAAAGTTCCAGCTGGAAGACCTATCGTACTAATATGCTGAAATCACTGGCATATTAATTACACTCCAACAAGCAGCATACTAGGTTGTTAAAACATTAGCAAACTGCAGAAACTCCAACTATGACCATTTCAGTTTATTGTGTCATTTAAAGTTATGGAAGAGCAATGGATGCATGTCCTCAAACAACAAAACAGCATAAGGAGCTCTTCATGGCCTGTGAACTCTTGATGGACAAACATGACACGCTGAGCTACTGGCAAAAGTTTAAGACCCTGGACAAGACAATTTTAAATGGCAAACACGGGGGACAGCATCTGAACATCCCAGTTTACCAGAACATTCTGTCCATGGCAACTTGAGAAATGGTCACGGATCTTCAAGCCCATTTACCATACACTTTGAGCAATGCCGTACCCCTCTATGTCTATCCCTGAGACCACGAAGTAATATTATTAACATGCTATAGTGTCCATCAAATATATTTACAGATTAAAAGATGTGTGGAATATTGGTTTCTGGCAAAGTGAGATGCACGTTAAAGTGCCAAATCCACCTGTGGTAGTCTATCATGACAATAACCTCAAATTGCATTTGGCTCCAAATTTTCACATGTGCACATTGACCGAAGAAACCCATTACCTGTAATGACCCCAGTAAACCATTCATCTGTGACAGTACTAATGGTATCTGTGTCCTTAGGCCACCAGTGAACAAATCCCAATACCCAGCCACCATTATTCCCCAACCCAACTCGTGCTGAAATAGCTAGAAGCCACTGGCCAGTCAACACCCCTGCAAAACACAATCTTCTATCCTATGACCAGCATGTCACTGCTGATCACATCCCTGTGCCCAAACAAACTTTTTGGGTCAACATTCCCAACAATGCAATCCTTCATGTCAAAAATGTAGTTCTGTACCCCTTAAACCTGACCAGTACAAAAGTGAAATCAAAATACCCAAGGTTTTTGCTAAAGACACTTGAGAATAGGGTTCAGACACCCTAAGGCATATCCAATATGAAGGTACCCAAATCAATGTTTTGGGTACCTTCATATTGGATATGCCTTAGGGTGTCTGAACCCTATTCTAAAGACACTTTAGAATAGGGTTCATACACCCTATGGCATATCCAATATGAAGGTACCCAAAACATTGATTTGGCCCCCATTGACACCATGCTCAGAGAAATACCCCTGAGACTTTATCACACACACACACACACATATACAGTGCTGTGACAAAGTATTTGCCCCTTCACAATTTCTTCTACTTTTGTTCATTTGTCACATTTAAATGTTTCAGATCATCAAACTAAATTTAATATAAGATATAGATAACATGAGTAAGCACAAAATAAAGCTTTTAAATGATCATTCCCTTTATTGAAGTTCAAAATCATTACCCATCACCCATGTGAAAAAGTAACTGCCCCCTTAGCTACCAAGTCAAACAGTTAACCAAATTGAATGGACTATTGGGTTTAATTTCAGAACCGTGGCATGATCACTGCCAGACCTGCTGAATCTAAACATCACTTAAACAGAAGCTGTCTGCAATGTGAA
Source organism: Scorpiodoras heckelii (assembly GCA_028566435.1). Lineage (NCBI taxonomy): Eukaryota > Metazoa > Chordata > Actinopteri > Siluriformes > Doradidae > Scorpiodoras > Scorpiodoras heckelii. The sequence goes on along the minus strand of JAOVVH010007221.1, from coordinate 3,732 downwards.
GCAGGCTAGAACGTCTCAAAAAGCAGCACATGATGCCATGTTCAAAAGAGATTGAAATACAGATGTGAAAAAAAGTCACTGAAATCTACCAGTCTGGAAGTGCTTACAATGCCATTGCTAAGGCTCTGATACTCCAGAGAACCACAGTGAGAGCCGTTATCCACAAATGGAGAAAACCTGGAAGAGTGGTGAACCTTTCCAGGAGTGGCCAAACTACTTGAAATTTCACCAAGAGTGCATTGACAACTCATCCAGGAGGTCACAAAAGAACCCAGAGGAACATCTGAAGACCTACAGGCCTCACTTACCGCAGTTACAGTCATTGTACATAATTCCACAATAAGAAAGACACGGGGCAAAAATGGCATCCAAGGGAGACCTACAAGGCACAAAACACTGCTGGCCAAAAAGAACACAAAGGCTCAACTCACATTTGAAAAAAAGCCTCTAGATGGCTGTGACAGTGCGTGCGTGATCTGGCAGGATCTGGCAATGGGAGATGGAGCCGGGAGCGTCCGAAAAAGGTAAATCACCTGCACCTGCCCCTTATTTCCCTTTACACAAGTGTATGCGTGGGTGTGTGTGTGTATGTGTGTGTGTGTGTGTCTATGCAGTGAGCGAGGGGTTAAATGCCCGGCGGAGGAGAGCACGCAAGAGAGAGAGAGAGCCAGAGAGAGAGAAGGAGAGCTCGAGAAGAGCTGCGTAAAAGTTAAAGGCTGAAAAGCAGTTTGTGTTAATAAGAGGCGAAAATAAAGCTTGTTTGTGTTTCCCATATTGTCTCACCTGGTCATTGTTACACTGGTGCCGAAACCCAGGAGATTATAATGCCAACATGGAGTCATCACCTCTGGGAAGCATCGTCCAAGCACCATTGCACCCGCATCCTTTAATCGAGGTCCCGTTTGAGAGAATTGGCATGGACCTCGTCGGGCCATTAGAATGGTCAGCACGCGGCTACCGCTTTGTGTTAGTCCTTGTGGACTATGCAATGCGATACATGGAAGCAGTGCCGCTGCGCAACATCTCAGCATGCAGTGTTGCAACGGCACTATTCAGCGTTATCTCCCGGGTCGAGATCCCGAAAGAGATCCTGATGGACCAAGGCACTTGTCACGGACACTCCACAAGCTGTACGAACTGTTGGTGATTAAATCGATTCGTACCAGCGTTTATCATCCGCAAACTGATGGGCTGGTCGAACGATTTATTAAAACCCTTAAGAACATAATTCGTAAGTTTGTGCACGGGGACGCAAAAAATTGGAATAAGTGGCTCAAGCCCCTCTTGTTCATAGTACGAGAGGTCCCGCAAGCCTCCACAGGGTTGTGAGCGAGGGGTTAAATGCCCGGCGGAGGAGAGCACGCAAGAGAGAGAGAGAGCCAGAGAGAGAGAAGGAGAGCTCGAGAAGAGCTGCATAAAAGTTAAAGGCTGAAAAGCCAGTTTTTGTTAATAAGAGCCGAAAATAAAGCTCATTTGTGTTTCCCATATTGTCTCACCTGGTCATTTTTACAATGGCCCACAAGACCTTTGGGATAATATTCTGTGGACTGATGAGTCAAAGGTGGAACTTTTTGGAAGACATGGGACCTCTTACATCTGGTGTAAATTAACACCACATTCCACAATAAGAACATCATACCAACAGTGAAAAATGGTGGTGGTAGTGTGATGCTCTGGGGCTGCTTTGCTTCTGCAGGACCTGGACGAATTGTCATAACTGATGGAACCATGAATTCTGTTGTCTATGAGAAAATCTTGAAGGAGAATGGCCACCCATCAGTTTGTGATATAAAATTAAAGTGGAGTTGGGTTCTACAGCAGGACAATGATCTGAAGTACGCAAGCAAGTCCACCTCTGAATGTCTCAGAAGAAACAAAATTAAGGTTTTGGAGCAGCTGAGTCAAAGTCCCATGTATCCCATTGAGATGCTGTTGTGAGAACTTAAATCAGCAGTTCATGCTCGAAAACCCTCCAATGTAGCAGAATTAAAACAATTCTATAAAGTACTCAGCATAAGCATTTGATTCAGTTGTTTCTGCTGAGGGAAATACAACCAGCTATTAAGTTTAGTGGGGCAATTACTTTTTCACATGGGTGATATACTGTAGATTTTGAATGAATCTCTATCTTCACTAAATGGAATGATCATTTAAAGGCTGCATTTTGTGTTTACTTATATTGTCTTTTTCTTATATTAAAATTAGTTTGATGATCTGAAACATTTAAATGTGACAAATTAACAAAAGTAGAAGAAAATGGGAAGGGGCAAATACTTTGTCACAGCACTGTATATATACTATATTGCCAAAAGTACTCACGAATCCAAATAATTGAATTCAGGTGTTCCAATCACTTCCATGGCCACAGGTGTATAAAATCAAGCATCTAGGCATGCAGACTGCTTCTTCAAACATTTATGAAAGAATGGGTTCAGGAGCTCAATGAATTCCAGTGTGGTACCATGATAGGATGCCACCAGTGCAACAAGTCCAGTCGTGAAATTTCCTCACTACTAAATATTCCACAGTCAACTGTAAGTGGTATAATAACAAAGTGGAAGCAATCTCTTCATACATTTTCAATAGGCAACAGATCTGGACTTCAGGCAGGCCAGTCAAGCACACACACTTTATGTCTATGCAGCCATGCTGTTATAACTCATGCAGAATGAGGCCTAGCATTGTCCTGGGAAAATACATCATCTTCATGGCAGCATATGTCTCTCCAAAATACCAATATATGCCTCCGCGTCAATGGTACCTTCATGTATATAAAGATCACCCATGCCGTGGGCACTGAGGCACCCCTATGGCATCACAGATGCAGGTTTTTGCACTTTTCATTGATAACACTCTGGATGTTCTTTTTCATCTTTGGCACATAGAATGTCCATTTTTCCCAAAACCAAGGTGAAATGTGGACTTGTCTGACCACAGAACAGGTTTCAACTGTCTTTTGGTCCATCTCTGTTGACTTTGGGTCCAGAGAAGTCGCCGACATTTCTGTGCAAAATTAATATATAGCTTACCCTTTTCAAAGTATATTTTCATGTTGCATTTCCTGATGCAGCAGCAGGCTGTGTTAAGTAACAATCATTTTACGAAGTACTCCCTAGCTTCGTTTCTCCCTAGATGGTTTCTCAAAAACTACCACCTGAGGGTTCAGTGGTCACACACATTCAATAGAACCCTTGGCTTTAATGCACCCAGATTTCCCCAGACTCCCTGAACCTTTTCATGATATTTTGAACGGTAGATTCATAATATCATGAAAGACCTAAATTCCTGAGAAAGCCCTAAATTCTTTGCAATCATGTGCTGAGAAACATTGTATTTGAACTCTCTCATGAAGTTTGGCACAAAAAGTGGTGAACCACAACTCATCCTTGCTTGCAAAGACTAAGGCTCTTTACTACTCAATCTTGATGACCTCACCTGGTACCAGTTAAACTGCTAGTTGTGGAACCTTGAGTATCTTGCGTGTGTTGCAAGCATACATTTCTAAATTTCTCTATATTTAAACAAAAGAATTAGGTTTGTCATTGAATTTTGTTTTCTTTGTCCCTTTGTCTGTTAAATAAAGGTTCAAGTGAATTAACAAATTACAGTTTTATTGCATCTTTTAGAAAGTGTCCCAACTTTTCTGGAAATGGAAATTTGTGTGTGTGTGTGTGTGTGTGTGTGAGAGAGAGAGAGAGAGAGAGAGAGAGAGAGAGAGAGAGAGAGAGAGAG
>JAOVVH010007038.1:0-10395 GCA_028566435.1 Scorpiodoras heckelii | reverse complement strand
GATTAAACATAACAAGAACATATAACAATATAAACAATATCATCAATAATAACAGCAAACAAAAAGAAAAGGAAAGATTACATGAACATTAATAATATCATTCAAAGTATTTCATGAATTGTTCAAATCTCATAAAATGGATACATAAGCTAATGTATACAGATGGAAAGTTTAATCCTAGATGCAGGGATCTTTGAATCATGTCTCATTTTAGTTACTACCAAAATATGTTCATTAGAATTCTTGAAAGTTTGTCAAGATAGCATGTTGGTTATCTTGTGGCTAGGGTGTAATATAAATTTATGAAGGCAATTATACGGGATGTGGGAGACTTGCAGTCTGTTCTTTCCCACTGTCCATTTTGAAGGTTCCAGATCATAAAGCGAAGAACGAAAACAGTTCACAGATTCCTTTGTACGGATTTGTTGACTCAGGTGTCAAGGGGGATCTGGTCAGCCTCAAATGATTACCTAGACTTGTCTGGTCTGCTAGACTTGCTGGCTCCAGGAGACATCTGTTGAGATTATAGACATTTCTTGATCAACTAAATAATTTTCATAAGATTGAGAGTTTCCATGGTGCTTCCACTACAAATCCAACATCTGTTTTTTTTCCAAAAACATGGACTCATCTGACCACAGAACACAGTTCCACTGTCTTTTGGTCCATCTCAGATGATTTTGGGCACAGAGAACTAATTCAATAATTAGTTTAATTATATTAATATATTAATTTAAAATTAATATATGGCTTTCTCTTTGTATAATCCAGCTTTAGGTTGCATTTCTAAATTTCTCACAAAGTTTGGAACAAAGTGGTGAACCACGAAACATCCTTGCTTGCAAAGACTAAGCCTTTGGTGGATGCTCCTTTTATACTCAGTCATGATGATCTCACTGTTACCAGTTAAACTCCTAATTGTGTAACCAGAACTGAACAGTGTTACCTGTATAACATTAGAATTAGAATATTTATTGTCATTGCAAAAGAATGAAATTCTGTTGGAGCAGTCCTCCAGGTGCCGAAAGTCTGCAATAATAAATAATACAACAATGTATAAACAGTAAATATACAATAACAAAGGTGTGTGTGTGTGGGGTGGGGTGGGAGGGGGTGAAGAAGTGTCCAGGATGTGTGCTATCCATGATAATGCTCTTGAGACTCCTGATGCAGTGGGTCTGGTAAATGTCCTCCAGTCTGGAGAGCTGGGTGCCAATGATCCTCTCAGCAGTCTTGATGACGCGCTGGAGATCTTTCCTGTTCTCTACAGTGCAGCTACAGAACCATACTGAGATACAGTATGTGAGCACTGACTCAATGTCTGACCTTTAGAAGCTCACCAGCAGCTGTTGTGGAAGTTGTGCTCTCTTCAAACACCTCAGGAAGTAAAGTCTGTGGAGTCCTTTCTTGACCGTCGCTGTGGTATTGACAGTCCAGGTCAGGTTGTGGCTGATGTCGAGGTACTTGAAGCTTTGCATGATATCCACTGTCTCATCGCTGATGGTGGAAGGAAGGCGGGATGCTGTTCTTTAAAAGTTCCAAGACAAGGCACTCAAAGCACTTCATTACCACCAGTGTCAGGGCCACTGGTCAGTAGTCATTAAAAGACCTGATAGCTGTTTGTTTTGGCACAGGGATGATAGTTGCCAACTTGAGACATGTGGGGACAGAGGCTTGATGCAGGGAGATGTTAAACAGGTCAATAAGCACTTCTTTCAGCTCCCCTGCACAGTGCTTCTAGGCCTTGTTGGGGTTGACCTTCTGCAAAGTCCATTTTACTTGGTGATAGTTCAGTACCAGTTGTGAGGGTCCTGGTTGTGCCGATCTGTTGTGAAGGCTATCTTCACAATCAAACCTGGTGATGAACCGATTCAGGACATTGGGAAGGGATGAGCTTTGTGCCAGTGTGAAGCTCGTGTTGCTGCTGTTGTAATTTGTGATGGTTTTAATGCCCTGCCACATGCGTCAGGGAGTCTGAGCTGTTGAAATGCTCCTCTATAAGTTTTTTGTAGCAGTGCTTTGCTTTCCTGATGGCTTTCCTCAGTTTAGACCTTGCTGTTCGGTAGGCCTCTGCATCAACTGTGTGGAAAACAGCATCCCAAGCCCTCAGCAGCCTGATCACTGCACCATTCATCCATGGTTTATGGGTGGGGAGTGACCGTACTGTCCTCTGTGTGGTGACATTGTTCATACAGAAGATGATATTGTCCAGTACGGATGACGTGTAGGTGTTGAGGTCTGTGTGGTTGTTGTAGGTGGCAGTTTGTTTGATGATGTCCCAGTCAGTCTCCTGAAAGCAATTCTGTAGCCTTTCAATGGCTCCCTCTGGCAAAACTGTGATGGTGCGAACTGTTGGCTTTGTCTTTGCAATGAGTGGTCTGTATGCAGGGGTTAGGGGAATGCTTTGTAGCCTTTTTTAATGTTGCAGTAGACCTGATCTAAAATATTGTCTCCTCTGGTTGGGAAATCAAAAAACTGATAAAATCTTGGCATAACAGTTTTCAGGTTAGCATGATTAAAGGTTTTTTTGCAGCCGGTTGATAGCATTGTGCAGATTAGCCAATGCTAGCCCAGTGTTTGCCTGTGGTGGTATATAAACAGCAGTGAGAAACACCACCATAAATTCTCTTGGCAGATAAAACGGTCTACATTTCACTGTTAAAAACTCAAGGTCTTTTAAGCAAACTGTTTCGGCAATGCTGGTGGAGGTGCACCATGCATCACTCACATAAATACACACTCCACCGCCTTACCAGAATCAGCTGTTTGGTCCGTTTTTTAAACAGTCCGGCCTGCTAACTCAATAACAGTGTCAGGAATGTTCGTATTCAGCCAGGTTTCAGTGAAAAAGGAAGCACAGCTGTTAATCCTGTTTGAGTGAAGTCTGAGTTCATCAATATTGTTGACAATGGACTGTGCATTCACTACAAACAGGCTGGGCAAGGCTGGTCTGTCTAGTGAGCTCCTTAGTTAAACAAGGATGTCGGCCCGTTTACCTTGCTATTGCTTCCACTCCCGTATCCGCCCATACCACTTGATGTTCCGGCTTATGATCCAGTCCGCCACCGATGTGCGGAGCAGATCCTCCAGAATATCAGATGGTGGAGGTGGAAAGTGGTTTGTAATTCAAATATTTAAAAGGTGCAGTCGTTGTAAGTTATGTGGGCCAATTGTGGTTGAAGGGAAATGCTCACTGTACAAAAAGAAAAAAAGAAACATGACAAATAACATAAAAAAGGCAACTAAAACGAGATCTCTGAGCTGCTGCGTCTGCGTGCACCACCATTTTCCGTCTTATTTTGCATCTCTCCCACTCTTTTTCTCATTCTTTTTGTGAGTGTGTTGCAGGTGTCACACTCTATTGGTTTTTATATTTACAAAATACAATTAGCTTTATCAGTGAAAACACTGAAAATGTTTTCTTTGCAATATTTTCAGTTAAGTAAAAGTTCAAGCAATTGAATAAATTACAGTTTTTAGTTTTTATTGCATTTTCAGAAAGTGTCTCAACTTTTCTGGAAATGGGGTTTGTAAATTATGGATATAAATACATTAAAATATTTATCAATTTATTCTAAATGGGAAAGCCAGATGCAACAGTGGCAAGGAAAAACTTCCTGAGATGAGGATCTATTGATTTTTATATTTACAAAATACAATTAGGTGTTATAGTTCCTGCAGTTTGTTTACCCTCTCTGTTCTCTCTCCCTTGAGCATGCATGCACTTCAGCCCTCACCTGCAGGTGCCTTGGCCCCACCTTCTCATCAGCTTGCTCACCTGTTCCCCATTTACTCAGCTCTGTTTAAGTCAGCTCCTCCACTCTGCTCACTGCCAGATAGTTTAGTGCCTCAGCCTGAACTTCCCCTCATTTTATCTGATTACCTTGTTTACCTTTTGCCTGTCTAGTGCTTATTCGCCTTTTTGCCTGATCAATCGACCTTTGCCTGTTTACTGTTTGACCTTTGCCTGCCCCTTTTTGGTTTGTTTGCCTGATTTCTTCAGTAAAGGTTTTTACCTTTACTCCTGCCTCGTGTCATGCCTTTGGGTCTTTCTCCTGAGTTCTCCCATAACATTAGGTTTGTCAGTGAAAACACTGAAAATGTTTTCAGTTAAATAAAATTTCAAGCTATTTAAAAATAACAGTTTTTAGTGCATTTTCAGAAAGAGTACCAACTTTTCTGGATATGTTTTTTTTTTTCAAATTAGGGATAACATAGTAAATTTATATATTTATAAATTTATTCCTAATGGGAAAACCAGAGGCAACAGTGGCAAGGAAAAACTTCTTGAGATGAGGAAGAAACCTTGAGAGGAACAAGATTCAAGTGGGAATCCATGCTAATCTTGTTAGGGGTCAGCTCACTCCGGCAGCCGCCGCCAGAGGGAGCCGGTCCATGTTGCTAGGCATCACCGAGCAGTAGTCCTCACCCAGCTCATAGGAATACAACTTCCAGACAGCTAAGCGGCAATCAGAGGTGATGGCTTCCACCTGGCCTTGCCTCTATTTAAGACGAGGCTCAACCAGGTTTCACCGTCACACCCTCTTCATTTCGTGCACTCTAGCACATGGTCAGGGACAGGATATTTTGTATCGTCCTAGTGGACAAGAGGTAATATCATAGAGAGAATATAATAGTATTCTCTGCCTTTCTGGTGTGACCTCCTTCTCGCTTCTCTCCGCCATTTTGGAAGAGGTGCTATGCTGTCCTTCTCGCTCCTCTCCACCATCTTGGAGAGGCACTTCCTGATCTCATTTTCCCTCACATTCCCCTCGACACTCGAGGTGATGTGACCTGTTATTATAAATAATAAAAGGGGGAAAAATTTAAATAAAATAAAATAATATATAAAGAAAAAAAAGAAGAAAAGAAAGGAACAAAAAGAGAGATATATATCAAATAAATAAAGTTAAGTAAAGTAAGAAACAAAAGAAAACTATTAAGAGGTTTTTGTTTATCTTTGTCTTTTTTCTGTCAGCCCCTCTGTGGCTGTTTTCCAGTGGTGTTTGTGTTTTCTTTGTTGTTTCTTTTATTTCCATTAATATATATACATTCCTGTGTTTGAGTTCGCACTTCCGCGATTCTTGTGTTTGCCCTTTGACCCCTAAATGTCATCCTACACGTCACTGTGCTGCCATCTCTCTGGCGCTGGCACTTCCGGGTTCTCTCTTGGCCGCTTCGACTGCTCTTTTGGGCTTATTTACCCAGGGGAGCAGCATTTTCGGTTGACAACCTGATAATAAACAAGTCACCAAGCACTCAGAGGTTCCTACCATTTATCCCCACTGTGGAATTCCGGGACGCGTGCCCATTTCTGGTTTAGCGCTGACAACCTCAGCTCTTCTACGCCAATTTCGCACACACTTAGTGTCCAGCCCAGATAGGCTAGCGGGTAAAGATGCTGGTGTGAAGCTGTGCACTGCTTGTGGTAGCGGGTTTAAGCCCTGCAGCCGCCTTTTAAATAAATAATAATAAACGGGAAAAAGTAAAAGGAAAAAAGAGAAAATGGAAAAGAAATATATATACACTGAACCCACTCTGTGTGTGTATATATATATATATATATATATATATATAGTTTATATATTTTCTGCCGCTCCCATCACTAGGGGTGGTTTCTTTTCTTTTACAGTTTTGTGTGTGTGTTTGTTAGGGGGCCTATTTCACTTGCGCACCCCACTCGTGTCTCAGCCTGCTTGTGTCGGCTCTCCCGTTAGGCCGACATGCCGCACTTCGGTCCTATCCCCTCAGCCAATCGTAAGACATCTGGGTGACATCAGATCAGATTTCAAGCAAACATAATTAAAATTTTCAGTGAGGTCCTTGTTGTAAATTGTATATTGCATGTAATGTTTTAAGCAATAAATGACTGTGTATGTGCAAGTGTGAAACATTCATAGACACTCTGATTTTACATCTCTGCAGTCTCAGTTGTTTAGTGTTTTGCACACTATGACAACATTCACATTTTGTATTAAACCCATGAGAACTGGAATAGTGCTATGCCCAACTATCCTAACACTATGATTTTGAGACACTAATCTGAGAATGTTACAGTTTTGAGAAATGCAAGTAAGAAAATGTAAAAAAAAAAAAAAAAGTACAGAAAGAAAAACCTATTTTAGCTTTGTGTCTGTGGCTAGTGGAATACTCTCTGACTTCACAGGATTAGAGGATTACTTGCCAAGATATACAATATTTTAATAATATTTTAATCGGAAATACTGTTCTTGGTTTCTGATAGTTTCAGTAATTTGCAGATTATGACATTTAATTAAAAATAATGCTATATAAGATGTATGAAACGTAATGCTATCTGATGAAAACATGTTGTTACATTATTTTGAAGTAGCTAGCTACTTCCCAACGCTGTTCTTGTTATGAGCCACAGAAACATGATTTCTGACAAACAGTGCTATGCTTTTGTAGCTGCTGTTCTGGGGAGCTGAGAGAGAGAACTATTCTTGTAAGAATCATTCAGTTACATGATTTTAGAAGGTTCTGCTTTTTACGTGACTCCACTGGTTTGAGTTATGTGGTTGCAGCAGTCAAGGGTCTATGTTGGGTAAGATAATATTTCAAGGTCTAATTGGTAAAAGGCTAAAGATTCAGCAATCCGAGGGAAAGCTTTAGGGAAAAAAAAGTAAGGTGCTACTGCCTTTCAGTAAGCTCTGTGGACATGCAATATGTATATCAACAATTCATTTCAAAGATTGTGTTTATTACCCTTAGACTTGCCTAAAATACAAAAAGCAGTTTTATTTACAATATATCCCTTCAGGGATTACAATGCCTTATTTCAGCATGAAAGTTGAATCTGTGATGTTTACTGAAGGGAGAGGTTTCTGCACTTCAAACAGTACCCAGATGGTGGAGGATTACCAGGATGATGGAGTTCTATTTTTGGGGCTCAGCCTGCTATCTAATTTCATGCTCTTTTTGTATTACTGTAACATCCACATATAGAGAAGCCAAAGACATATTGTACAGTAAAGTTAAAAGGATAGAATAAATTTTTTTTTGTTTGTTTACTTACATATGGGGGAAAAACATGTTATGATAATATCATGTAGTATGTACCCCATCTCTATGACTTTTTTTGTCTAATAGCTTTATGTTTTTAGATTTATATATTGAATACATGTGATAAAGGAGTGTATTATGCCCCACTCATTTTTCACTCTCCCTTTCTCTAATATTGTAAATTTTCTCCTTTGTATCTCTTCTAGACCATCAAAGCATTCTCATAATCCAATTCAGAAATGGAGTTTAGATAAGCCTGCCCTCTATTAGAGATTACATACAGAGAATCATGGCTTGGTTAACAGACCTTCTATCTCAATTCACTTTCCCAGCCCTTTTGGTTTATGGAACTCTGTCCACTGTGTATTGTTGTGTTCACAGAGAAGGATAACTTCTATTTTTTTCTGATGGTTTAACTGAAGAATCAAAGGCATTTACTATAATTTGAAACTATCAAGGCATTCTCTCTTTACACAGCAACAGATGGCATAGATGTAAAAAATTCATTTATCAATTGTAATGTTTTTTCTGTGTATATGTTTGTAATGGGTTTTGGGAAAATTGTGAACATTAACTTGAAAATGCAGCACTTGTATTTAAGTTGAGAAAATAATTTTGATACTCCAATTATATAAAATTATTCCAATATCATATTGCAATGTAACTTTCTTTCTTTCTTTCTTTCTTTCTTTCTTTCTTTCTTTCTTTCTTTCTTTCTTTCTTTCTTTCTTTCTTTCTTTCAGTTTTTACTTAAATGGATATTCCTGCAGGAATATATAATGTGACCACAGATACACTTCTCACAGCAATGAGATAGTGGACTTTGTATTCAGATTCCCCTTTTGAATACTGGAAAAACCCCTTTCTGATTATTTGTCTTGGTGGTGGTCACAAAATTTGAAAAGCTATAATGCTATGGTGGATTTGGGTTGGCAGGGAATGGGGGAAATGGGGGGCAGTTATCACTAGCTAATGGCAAAGCAAGCAAAGCAAGATAGATAGCTGGATACAATTAATGAGCAATCGGTTTGCTTTATTAGTAAAGAACAAAGCAACTATAGCATTAACATTAAATGACTGAACTTTAGCATTAACTCAACAAATGATGATTTTTTTGAGTTACTGTTTCATAGTGATAACCATAAATTTACACCTCTTGTTCAGAAATACAACAATACACCTCTTGTTCAGGACGTGGAGATCATCTCCTCTCCATTTTGTGCTTAATACAGCCAGAATCAGAATTTTATTTTGCATCTTCTTTCAAATCTAATTTATAGTCCTGCAGTTTGAAGTGCTGGATGCACACTTGTAATTATCCATCATTTTTTAACAGTGTAGAGACCATGCTAAAGTTTGTAAACAAAAAGACATTTATAACCTTGTAAGAAAGGGTGTGATTACCCAAAGCAAATGAGCTACCTGGTTATAATCAGAAATATCTATTGAGAAGTTTATTTAGGGATAAACTTTGTTTTGGTTACACTGAAAGCCACAGTGCTGGCAAAACAGATGCTCAAAAGTTAAATAGCTAAATGTCCATTATAGGCAAGTTATCAGTAACAATGAAGAGCTTCTTAGGTTTGCCAAAGCAATATATAGGTATGTTCATTAATTAGCAAAATAAATCTGTTAAATTCTTAGATAGCATGCTGATTTTACCAGTAGTTTGCTACTTATCTTAAATGAAATGGCCATTACAAAGATGAAGCAACTCAGACCAGAATTGTCCTTCCAAATTGCCTGTCAAACAACCATCTTTTGTTTTGGAAAGGTTTTTGGTTTGACATTTTAGACAACAAATTCTCACTTGCATTTAAAAACAAAAGTCTATGTTTTTTTCTGAGGTACTACAACACTAGTCAGCAGTGCTTTTCTTCTGGGAATGGTATGTCACAGGAAGATGTCAGAGTAACATGCCTCACTCATAGGCCTGGACTGGTTGATCACAGTAGGGATTCCCTGTGTTTGAATTACATATTTGTGTATTACATTCTGAGTATTGTAATGTTTGGGTGAAAACAGGAAAATTACATAAAATTATGAATTCTGCTGAAGCATGGACAGTAAGCAATATAGTCCCATAGAACAGAATACTACACACCATGACAAATAATATATTAAGTTCTAGTTTTATTCAAAAATTCTGTTTGAAAAAATATTGAACTTTAATAATCTCATCTTCAGATGCAGGAAAGGCCCACACATGGGAGGGATGGTCCGGTGTCCACATACTTTTGGCCATATAGTGTACTTAGTAAATTGGCTATGATAAACTCACTTCTGCGATGGGTATCTTGACCTCAGGTAAACTCTGTCACCATCTACTAAATGCATTAGATCTCTACCCCGTCAGTTAAAATCACTGCAAAAAATGATATGTTTTCAAGTAAATATATCTTGAATATAGTCAACTCTGTCTAACATTTCCTGATATAAGATTACAGTGAACCAGATATAAGCTTCTTAAATATTATTTTTGCTTACCAAGGTCAAAATTGAAATTATCTTATTCTACTGGCAGATAATTTTGCTTATTTTAAACATTTATTTCTATAAATAAGCAAAATTATTTGTTAATAGAATAAGAAAATGTCAAACTTGAAATTAATTATTTGTCCAGAAATTAATAATCTCATATTTGATTTATGGTAATCTTATAAAATACTGCATATGTTTGACTGTATTCAAGATATTTTCCCTCAAAATGATGTAATTTTTTGCAGTGATTCCACCTACTGTATATACATGACACTGACCAGAAGTTTACAGTTGCAACTGAATAAAAGCTGTGACCTCACCCCCATCAAAGCTGAATGAGCATGAGTTTATGGCTGTACACAGCAGTGTCTGCTAGATTAGATAGAAAGATTGGTTTGAAGGGCACCTATGCTCCTATCCTGTAAACATGATGAGCATCTGAACAACAACACTCTAGCTCTATCAGACACTGAAATGTGTCACCTAATAAGCTAGGTGTAGTCTAAGATAAAAAGTAATAGGATGACTGATCCAACAGAGAATGAAATGGATACATTCACTGTGGTGGAGCGAAGGAACAGGAAAATACTTAGCTTTTTTCATAGCTTTGGAGAACAGAAAAACAGTGGCACCTCCCATAGTCACAAGCTTCATAATCTACAGTCATGGCCAAAAGTTTTGAAAATGACACAAATAATATATTTTCACATGATCTGCTGCTCTCTGGTTTTTATGTGTGTTTGTCAGATGTTTTTATCACATACAGAAATATAATTGCAATCATATCATGAGTAACAAAAGCTTTTATTGACAATTAGAATGAGTTAATGCAGCAAGTCAATATTTGCAGTGTTGACCCTTCTTATTCAGGACCTCTGCAATTCTCCCTGG
>JAOVVH010007006.1:5000-10397 GCA_028566435.1 Scorpiodoras heckelii | reverse complement strand
CCACAAACAGGAAGTTGATATCACCAACCATTCCCATTTTATTTAGGTGTATCCATATAAATGGCCCACCCTGTATACTGATGCATCCTTAACTTTTCTAAACAGATAGATCACTTTATTAATCCCAGAGGGAAATTTGTGAATATATATAGAGCCTATATAGAGCCTTGAAGAGGTGATTGTTTGCATTTTAGAACCATGCAATTGTGCTGATGAGTTCTCAATTCTGATTGGTCACAAGGTATTGATTAATTTTCTATAACAGCAGAAAATTAAGATATTTCCGGCAGTAGTTACAGCTGCAAGACAAATTACAGATTTATATTATGAATAAAAACCATTTCATTTTTGAAAAATGCTGTATGCGACGTCACATTTATTTATTTTTCTTCCTGAATTTTTAACAAAAAGTGATGTGAAGATTTAAAATATGTCCTTAATTAAATTAAAATTGCAGTTGGATATATTACAGTTTTATATATATTTTCTACTTGCTTGAAAGTTATTGAGCTTTAGTGTAAATTGATTTAAGGACCCTGTCAATTAGTTTTATTACTACAATAGCTAGAGCAACTCTAACATTTAAGAGTTTATTATACAATCTGCTATAATGTCATTTAAAATATATTAAAAAAGTAAAACAAAATACAGTATGTCCAAGAACATATTTTGAGAACCACAGCCATAAATGATATGACTTGTTATGGTTCTTCCGTCTGCATTGCACATTGCACACACACAATACTTGTAACATATGTAATACTTCTTCTGAAAATGTATTCATTTTTGCAGATTTTTTTCCCATCATGATATAGAGCATAATTCAAGCACAGAAATAATTATAAATAATCATTGAAAATTTAAAAATACTAATTTACAAACACATGCAATGCTTTATTCATAGGATCAGACATGTGAGATTCTCTCAGGTAATAAAGGTCATCAAAAACTTGGCTGAACACTTTTACTACTTATTTTAGAATTAATATCAGATTAGAATCATTATTGAATATTACACAAATACCATGTACATGGCTTGGGGAACCCTCACGGTTTGACACATGTCAGTCTCATCATCTAAAGATAACAGAAAGCGGAAGAAGGAAATCCTGAAAATAATTGCTCCAAAAACCCCACCAGAATGATGGACACGTGCTGCTGTGTATATAAAGGCCTTCTGTCCATCCACAACCCACCTCATCTCAGAACCAGAGTCAGCAGATACAGGTGAGCAATTAAATGAGAATTTTTACATGAACTTTTTTAAAAGAATTAAACTGAAATTCAGATATTTTAATAAACATTTAATTCATTTATTCAGTCTTGCTATGAATTTTGTTTCCGTTCACATCACAAGGTTTAAGTGGCTAAAATTTTAATTTATTTGTCTGAATGCAGCAATAGTAAAAATAAGAAATAAGAAAATGAAATAAAAAAATGTAATTGAATCAAATAAAATAATAATTGTAATTTTGTATTATTATTTTTAGTGATGAAATGTGATACATAAGCTCATTTAAAATCTAAAATATTTATAATAAAGAATGCAGAGCAATTGTAACATTTTAACAGCTAATTAGTTGAGATTAGCAGAGTTCAATAAATGTTGAATAGAAGTATTATGTGTGCATTGTGCAGATTATCTAAAGAGTATATATGACAAGTCATGAACACATCTACATAATCTCAGAATAATTTAGTTGAACTTAGAGATGGGGTCATGGAGCTCTTTTAAGGGGCAGTGGTAGCCCAGTAAGTTATGACCCTGTATTGTTACTCAGGTCAGGGGCTGAAGCAAGGCGCTTAACCCACCGCTCATCCCAGCCACCAAGGGGTGCAATGCACACACAGTACCAGTCCCAAACACAGTTAATGGGAGGGTTACATCAGGAAGGGCATGTGGCATAAAAACCTACACCAGATTAAGATGCAATGACCCCAAGGAATGGGAGCAAGACACTAAAAAATGGAGAAAAAAAGAATAAAATAAAACACAATTTGTGTGTTTATGTGTTTGACCCATCACAGTATGTGATGGGTGAAATCTGACCTATAAGAATTATAGGTTGTTTATGCAGAGAAATACATACTAAATGTTGCCAAACCATCAAGAATACCAACAGACAAAAATAATAGTAATTAAATTCTATAATAAAAAATATAATAATGTGATAAAGTGTAATATATGAATGTTGTGGAGGGGTGGGATGTCTTCAGTGTTTTACACCATATTTAAAGTGTTTTGTTCTGCAATGTGCTGCTTGTTTTCTGTCAGGACAGGCATTGTTTAATTAGACCTTTAATCAATGTGTATATAGATTACTGTACGGTAAGTGTGGAGGTTTTTTTTTTTATATTAATATGCATTGCTGAATAAATAATAAATCATAAGAAAATTACCTAGAGCATCAAAAATGCATTAGTCTATAGTACAAAGCAAGATAGGCTTAATTAAACTATGTGCAGCATTAACTCTATATAAAAATAAAAGAAAAATGCTTAAGAGTAAAACCATTACAAGCTAATATTATTAATATGTACACTTATATTCATTTCCAACTCTGGCTCTGAAATGTTTTGTAGGCCTACTAGTAAACAGTCTCCTGCATAATCAGTTGCATTGTGTGAAATGTTATCATGGCCAGTGTGCGCGTATTTAATACAATGTTTCATACAATGTTTGAATCAGGTATTTCTTATAGATAATACCATAAGAATAATTGCTTTGTCTTACCGAATAGTTTGCTGCTTGCCAGTTCGCACATAAGCCACCTGATGTAGTAACTCTATGCTGAGTGATGACCTGAGTATGCCAGGATCGTACTGCCACGCCTGACTTGACAGCTGTTTTCTTAACTATCTTTCGAAAAGTATGCGGAGGGTGTGGTTTATAAGACAAAAAACATTGAACCATACTCAAAATATAGTCATATAAACGTGTATTGAAGCAGTCGCCATAGTAGAAGCTGTGCACGTCTGAATAAAAAATGAATACGCAAGTGTGTAGTATGATGTAACAGAGTGTAGGGGCATTTTTAAAATGGTAAATGTATTATGCATTAAAACTACTCCTATAAGTATCATTTATTAGGAAAAAAAGTTACTTAAAGGTATGTAACAGAGCACACATAACGTGTACCTATGACCTCTGCTCCTGTCTACAGCTGAACCTCTCTTTCCTAATAGAGTGTTATTTATCAGACTTTTTTCCCCCTCGTTTCAGATCAAAAGAAGAATCAACTTGTGGCATTACACTGAACTGTGGTGTGTTCGTGCATCTGTGCTTCAGTCATGAATCTCTTAACATCTGTGATGGTGCTGGGACTGTGCTGCACACTCAGTCTGACTGTTTCAGGTAAGATTTAGACAGGAGCAGGAAATATTTCACAAGAAGCATTCAGAAGATGTTGATACATGCTAAGATACTGATGTTACTGAGCTTCTGGGGTTTCAGGTTCAGGAACTGAAATCATAAAATTCTTTTGACAGATTTATTTTTTTTTATTATGTAGCATATCCAGTATGTGGTCAGGTGTCCACATACTTTTGGCCACAAAGTGTGTGTGTGTGTGTGTGTGTGTGTGTGTGTGTGTGTGTGTGTGTGTGTGTGTGTGTGTGTGTTTCACCACAGCAATGGAAATGTTTTACTTACTACTTAAACTTGCTTAGGCTGTTCCCACTCATCAGAGGCAGACAAGAAGCCAGTTTAACAAACAAGATCAGATCTCACCTGTCATATCTATTATGTCTGTTATGTGGGTAGCTGGATATAAAAAATGCTAAAAAAAGATTTACTGCTGGTTAAGATACATGCAAGAGAGAAACATATTTCAATTAAAATCTCTGTAGTTCTCAGAAGTATTTACAGTCGAAAACAGGGTCTCCTCAGAATGGTAGATCAGTTAGTATAAGAAAGGACTTGGCATTCATGTTTGATAGAATATGTCCGAAAACCTGTTTGAAGAACAATTGAAGGGTGTGGGTGAAAAATGTCTTAATGAAAACAAAAACAAGCATGTATTTTTTACATGTCCAATGCATTTTATTTCATAATGAAACTGAAAGCTTCTGCAATCACAGAGTATAAATCAGGCCTCTCTGATTTGCATCAGGCCCAATCCCATCACCACGGCATGGATTATTTTCTTACAACAGCATGCCCCATCATGTTGTATTCCTCCTTCCAGTGGAAAGAGATGTGGATTTTCATACACACCTCCTGACTTTTTGAAATGGTGTGCCACGAAAAGCACATTCACCCTTCCCACTGGACTAGCAAATCAGTGCAGGGAATATTCCTTTGGTTTTTAGTCACATTTCTTACACATATCTTACTAACATTATAAAATGTTTAAATGCTTCAGTAGTCATAAATCACTATCTTGGTCAACAGTTTGTTGGCATACATTTGTTCAACTGTTTTCAAGGTAATATCATTAGCCTTTAAAGGGTTCACAGGTTTCCCACTGAATCTTAAAATCCACAGAAATCCACTAAAACTAGGCCAAATAAATTAGGCATTAAAAGATTTTTTTTTTCTTTTCCTCGGATGTTTCACATGTATTTCTGAACATTTCCGAATAGTTGAGAAATACTAGTTTTTTTTATGGTGACCCTGTTTCCCCTGAGAAAAAATCTCTTCCTTTTCACAATTGCACAACTTTTTTCTTGTATTTTGTGTGATTTCTTGAGATGTAGCCGGTCCTGGCAGCCCTGGTTATTGATATTAAAATCTTAAAGACCGTTGAACAAAGCCACACCTAAACCTGCTCAAAACCAGCTTCTAGACTGTATGCTGGATGATTCTATGTTGTCGACTCTTAACTACCTATTATGCTCTTGTTTTATGTTTTATTTATGTATTATGTTATTGTTAAAGTTATTAGATTAAACTCTTAGCCTAGAGCATAAGTAAGTGTGAAAACCTCTCAACTTAATTTAGTTTGAGGCTATATCATTATTCACATCGTTCTCCCCCACCAAAAACTATTTTCTCTTACTCCTGCTGATTATCACCCTGAGCAGAGTAAAGTAATTACTAAAGATGAACTAGAGGTGTACTCGAAGAGTGCGGACCCCTGCCAAGGCCAATAGGCAAGTCTTATTAATGAAGAATGTGCATGCGTTTCAAAACCAGTTCATTTTTGAGCAGTCCTGTGTAAATAAAAAATGCATCCACGATATGACTTGGATCTGCTCCAAAATTTAAAGGACTCTTCCTTGGCCAATGCTTCGCCCTTCCACCAATCTCCATGATAATACGCCTTGTAGTTTTTCCATAATCCTGCTGAGGCAAAATAACAAACCAACAAACCACATTGATAACACAACCTCCTTGGTGGAGGTTATGTATGAATGAATGAATGAATGAATGAAGGAATGAATGAATGAATGAAT
>JAOVVH010007006.1:0-2500 GCA_028566435.1 Scorpiodoras heckelii | reverse complement strand
GATTTAATACTTAATGCTGTGCCATAAGAATATGTGACTGTTGTTTTAAATCTGTAGGAATAATCCACTTCAAGGTGCTTCAAACACACCTTTCGCCCGCTGGCTGCCTCCTGTTTATGAAGACAATTTCTCCCAACCTAAAGGATGGAACCCAGGAAGACTCTATGATGGTTTTATTCTGCCTCTGGTATGACAGCATGTTAAGGCTTTTTAACATTTGGATTGGATTTTAAAATGCATTTTGATCCCTGCCATACTGAAGTGGGGTACGGAATCAATATAGTTAGCAAAATTATTTATACGTAAAGATGTTAAAGTTGTGGCTGCATAAAAATTCACCCGCATTCCTTTGAAACTCTTAAATTGCAAACCCCATTTCTGGAGAAGTTGGAACACTTTCTATAAATGCAATAAAAACTGAAATCTGTAATTTGTTAATTCACTTGAACCTTTATTTAACAGACAAAAAGTCAAAGAAAAGACGTTCATTGTTCAGCACAGAGTGCTGAGAAGCTCAAGTCTTGTACACAGCAAGAATGGGCAAAAATTCCACTTCCAACACTTCCAACACTGCAACAATTAGTATTGTTAGTAAAAAGCATAGCAGAAAAAGATGATGTGACTCAGAAGTAAACATGCCTCAAGTTAATCAAGTGACTTGGTGGGGTGTGTAGCACTCTCGCCTCACAGCAAGAAGGTCCCGGGTTCAATTCCCGGGTGGAGTGGTCTGGGTCCATTCTGTGTGGAGTCTGCATGTCCTCCCCATGTCTGTGTGGGTTTACTCCGGGTACTCCGGTTTCCTCCCACAGTCCAAAGACACGCATATTAGGTTTACTGGTGTCTCTAAAGTGCCCCAGGTGTATGAGTGTGTGTGCTTTGTGTGTGCCCTACTATGGATTGGCGCCCTGTCTAGGGTTGATCCTGCCTTGCGCCCTATGCAACCGGCATTCCCGTGACCCTGTGGACAGGAATAAGCGGTTAAGATAATGAATGAATGAATGAATGAATGAATGAATGAATGAATGAATGAGTTCTTATTGCATTTTAAGAAAGCGTCCCAAAATGGGGAAATGGGGTTTATAGTTCTGGTGCAATTAGTCACATTATTAATGAGTAAGTTTATTAATTAGATTAATTAATCAGGGTTTGGTTATAAAAATATTACAGAGTTTGAATATTCCCTGGTTTATTGTTAAACCCATTTTTAAAAATGGAAAAGAATATGGTAGACCTGCC
This sequence comes from Scorpiodoras heckelii, assembly GCA_028566435.1. NCBI lineage: Eukaryota > Metazoa > Chordata > Actinopteri > Siluriformes > Doradidae > Scorpiodoras > Scorpiodoras heckelii. The sequence goes on along the minus strand of JAOVVH010007006.1, from coordinate 1,264 downwards.
TCTGTCCAGATGAGGCCATCCACGAAGTCAGTTACTTGTGTAAAGAGGGCATTGTCACGTGGTTAATTCTCAGGTTAATGCTTTCCTAACACAATCATACATTTAAATGGACGGCCTTATCCAGGCAGAGTCACAACTTTGCCATATTTGTTCCTTTTTTATATAGTTTATGGACTGTTTTAAGACAATGTTTTAATATTTTGTGAGTTACAATTAGACAGATAATATAAGATGACAGAAAAAAAGAGTTTTTCCTGAATAGGTCAGTTAATGGCTACTTTTAAGCTTTATGTTATCTGTTATATATTTGTAATCTGCCACATCAATGCATTTTCTATTCATATTATTCTTCTTGTGCAACAATTTTACTTTTCTTAAAAACAGAATATCAGTATTTATCCTCTCCCTGACTTTTATTTTTATGTTTGTTCAGGTGAGGCAGGTGTCCAACCAAATTTTCAGCACACAGGACCAAAATGTTGTGGGAGACAAAGCGTACACATTCCTACTCACCTTCTTTGGCCAGTTTAATGATCACGACCTGACCCTTACCCCTGTGTCACCCAGCATCCGGTCCTTTAGCAACGGCATTAACTGTGATATTAGCTGTGAGCGCATCGAGCCATGCTTCCCCATCCAGGTCTGTAAACACACACACACACAAACACACATTTGAACATTTGTAGACCCCCACTAAACCATGCCTGTATCTTCCACAGCCACATCAGACACTTTTGAGTTTTCCCACATACATGCACAAAAACTAAGGACTTTAGCAGAGAAAACTAAAGTCTATAGTTCATTCTGAGATGTAAATTTTAATCTTCAGTTTTGACGTTTTGCTTAGATTCCTAAAGGTGACCCGCGCCTGCCCTCCAACTCCCACACCTGCCTCCCTGTTTTTCGCTCTGCACCTGCCTGTGGCAGTGGAGATAACGCATACATTTTTGGAGGTGTTCCACTGCTGCGACAGCAGATCAATATGCGGACATCATACCTGGATGCAAGCCAGGTGTACGGCTCTGACGATGGGCTCGCTCGAGAACTCCGTGACCTCTCCAACGATGGGGGCCTCCTGCTTGTCAATGACAAATATCGGGACAATGGACGTGAGGTGCTGCCCTTCGTCAGGATGGAGAGCAATATGTGCGCCACACGCAATCACATTCTGAACACCACAGGCCTCCAAGAAGTGCCATGTTTCAATGCAGGTGGGTTTGCAATGAAAAACATTTACTTTTATAAGTAACAGAAACCAACCCAA
>JAOVVH010007000.1:0-10398 GCA_028566435.1 Scorpiodoras heckelii | reverse complement strand
TATATTTTAGCGTAACATTTCTGGATATATTTTATTGTAACATTGCTGGATATATTTTAGTGTAACATTGCTGGATACATTTTATTGTCACATTTCCAGACATATTTTAGCATAAAATTTCTGAATATATTTTAGTGTAGCATTGCTGGATTTATTTTAATGCAACATTTCCAGATATATTTTAGTGTAACATTGCTGGATATATTTTAGTGTAACATTGCTGGATATATTTTAGTGTAACATTTCTAGATATATTTTATTGTGACATTTCTGGATATGTTTTAATCCTTATGCACATTACGCTTGTTTTCCCTTTAATGATGCAGGTACTGACTTTCCATTTATATACTCAACATATAGATTAAAACTTGCATTTAAAAACATATAAATACTGGAATAGTTTCTGAGATCCCTGGAATTGTTTTTGATATCCCTCTTGCATAACTTTGCGTAATCAAATAATTCTTGGTTTGAATATTTGAGATTTTAGTGTAAATGAAACTTGCCACCTGTCTGTGATGCAAATGATGTGTAACGTGATGTGTTTCCTTAAATGGAATCAGTGTAAAGTCTATGTTTATGATACTGCCCATCTACCTCACTGACCCCACCCATGTGTGCTTCCAGCTTGGCCTAACCCACCTGTTTGCATGTAAGGGAGTGGTTTAGCGGTAACACACACACACACACACACACACACACACACACACACACACACACAGACACACAGAGCGAGAGAGAGAGAGAGCTCCTTCATTCGTATAACATTTCACCTTTCACACACATTTTGTATCAGACAGCAGAACAGTCAGAGGCCCAATGGAAGCAGAAGGAAACAGTACACTGTGTTCCACCTGCCTGGATCTGAAAGAGCTCCAGAACAACATTGCGGGGAGTAATCCATTTTCAGACATGAAACAGACAGAGGAGAACATCCAGAACAGCACCCAAGAGGAACCAGGGGAAACGTCATTCCCAGGAGAGGACGGAGCTCTGTGTGAGGATGACGTGCTGTGTGACTCGTGTATTGAAAGTCCAAGCAAAGCCAAGAAGTCGTGCCTGACCTGCCTGGTTTCTTACTGTGAGGATCATCTGAGACCACATCTGGAAAAGGAGAAGTTTCAGAGCCACCGTCTGGTGGAGCCGCTGAAGGATGTGGACACACGCATGTGTGAGATCCACAACTTCCCGCTGGAGCTGTACTGCTGCATTGAAACTTGCTGTGTGTGTCAGAAGTGTGTTTCTGAGCAACACCAAGGACATGAAACCATGTCCATTACAGAGGCACGGCAGAAAGTTGAGGTACAGCAAAATAAATCCTCCCTATTACTGTTCTTTATCTCTGAAAAACATCTAGTGTTTAGACTTCATGTAACATCTGGAATCATTTAATCCTTTGGCCTGGATTTTCCCCCTGAGGATCTTTCTAAATATACTTCTCTTTCTGGTATGCTGATCATTCCATCCTGTCCCCATTTTTCTGAATCTTCCTTAGCCATAAGCTTTCTCTATCTTCAACTCTCTACCTTCCCTTTTTTTCTCTCATTCACACCTGAAGACGTGTGTCACACTTGTGTCATGATTTCATTTATCTAATTGATAATTAAGCTGCTTTACACACCTTTACATACATGATGAATAAGTATAAGTGGAGTTACAACCATTTACTGGTCCTGCTTCAATCATCTCCTTTAATCAGACGTGTAATTGTAATAGCAGAAGTTGACCTCTCAGACACAAAAATCCATTCACACTTTGTAAACGGTTACATCATCAGGGCCTGATTCAGGAGATTGGATTAGGACAGGACTGACAGATTTGGTCGTGTTAGTGGTGAGTGGCTAGTGCCCTGACCCTCGTTATTTTGGTGTTTGGTGGATTTAGGAGTAATGTGTGGTTCAGTTTGGGACTGGTGTTTAGGAAAATGTTGGAATGTTGGAAGTTGGGGTACAGATTGGTTTCAGGGTGGAGATCAGGCTGATATAATTGATTTAGACCAGGGGTATCCAATCTTACCCACAAAGGGCTGGTGTAGGTGCAGGTTTCACTTCCAGTAAAGAAGGAGCCACAAATCATACCACCTGTTTTTTTATCAATGGATCTAATCAATGGATCTTGACTTTCAGTAGTGTGTGGCTTCTGCTTGGTTGAAAAGAAAACCCATATATATACTGTATATATATATAAATCATGGTAATGTGTTTAGGGTTTGAGTAGAGATCATGGTGATAATGTGAGCAGACCTTTCCAACAAATGTGCTTTTGTGTTCACTTTAGTTATTTGCATAAGGGCTGTGGCTGCTGTGTGTCAGAGACACAAAATGAAAGTTTTTACCAAATTCTTTCACACGTGAATGTCTGTAATGTGTGGAACCATTCAACATTGTAAGTGCTTTAAACATCTAATCAGTTAATAGTCTAATAGGTTATTTCAGAATGCTTTCACACTGTTCATCTACAGTCCCCACCAAACATACTGGAACAGCATGGCCAGCTCTTTTGCTTTTGTTATACACCGAAGACATTTGGGTTTGAGATCAGAAGATCAATATGAGACGATAGATCAGAGTTTCAGATTTCATTTTCTGATATTTACATCTATGTGTTAAAGAACTTAGAACATTTTACATTTACATTTATGACATTTATTTGGCAGAGCCCCTTATCCAGAGTGACTTACATTTATCTTATGTTTACAGCTGAGCAATTGAAGGTTAAGGGCCTTGCTCAGGGGCCCAGCAGTGGCAGCATGGCTGTGGTGGTATTTGAACTTATGACCTTCTGGTCAGTAGTCCAATGTCACAATCACTGTGCTACACTGCCACCAACATGGCACCTTTGGTGGCAGCTGACACGATTTATACTAGTAGGTGAGCAAAAGTATAGGAACGTAAAATACATTATCATAAATAACTCTTAATATCTGGTTGCATATCACTTGCTAGGAAGTGGTTCAAGACAATGACCCAGTGACCCAGTGACCAAACTGTTAGGTTCTTCACAAATATCTGAGCAAAAACAAAAGAATTGGCCTTGTCATTCCATTACTTTTGTATATACAACAATTCATATATTCATATACAATTCATATTAATTAGCGAACAACTGGAACACCACAGAATGACTGTCAGTGGGATTTGATTGTGTCTTGTCAGTACGAGTTTATTACTTTATTACCTGATAGTCCATCAGAGATGTAACCCGTTATTTGTTAGTTTTCAAAATATTATCTAAAGAATGCAAAACAGGTCAGACTGCTCCAAATGTTCCTCTTTAGCAGCAGGAGACAAATCTAAACATGACCTGAAAGAACGTCAAAGAAAGATGAGAGAAGAATTCTGCTCCAAAAAAACTATTTCTGACATAAAAGATCATATCCTCACATTGAGAAGTTATATAGTATTTTTCTTACACGAGTTAAATGAGACTGTAAATCTGTTGCCAAGTCTGTATTGAGTTACCTCGCGAATGTAAAGAGGCCTTTTCCTTTATTTCCTGCAGCGTTGTGGGCTGTGTGGACCTGTCTGAGGAATGCAAACACTCCCACACCATGTTAACACATTACTCTCAGATTACCAGATGAGAGGGGAAAAGATACTGAAGATTAGAACCGAGACATAAGGAGACTCATATCTCAGTTATTAAAGACCACCACTGATCGTTATTCTCTAGAATATCACAACACAAAGGTCTTTCTTGTACAGTAATCAGTGCCCCTTGTCCCAGTGCAATGTGTTAATATGTGTTAATGTGTTAATTAATTATATAAATGTGTGTAAATGTGGGTATGTGCACAGAAAGAGCTCGAGGATAAACAGACAGCGCTGGCGGAGACGGTGACAGCAGCTGAGAAGACCATCAACAAACTGCAGGGCTGCGTTCTCTCTCTAGAGGTACGCTTACCTTCAATATTTACAGACAACGCAGCACAGGAAGCTTTCCATCACCATTCCTTCAGTCTGATCAGCTGAAGTGGAAAAATTCTGGAAAACACTGGACAACAGAAAAACAGCATTTGCATATGGGGATTTATATAACAGAATAAACATTAAAACATTACTGCAAGTGCTAAAATGATTTCCTAATTATATACAGAAAATATAGGACACAGTCCACAGAGTAGTCGACATGTCTGTTGACATGTCGACATGTCTGACAGACCAAGCCGTGTTTATCTCATGCATGATATTCTGCTTTCCCCTAGCTGACAGCTTGTGCCTGTTTTTGACAGTGATAATGTTTTTTATCTCTCGACAGCCATATCTTTTCGAACTGCTGATTACACTCGGAGGAAAGTGCTATCTGCCGTCTTACACATGCATGAGCATGAGCTCAGAGATGCCTGTGATTGGCTAGTGTCTCTGTGATTGACAGGAAAGAGAAAGTATGCCCCTCAAACTAAGAGAGTACGGTCAGTTTAGCTCTCTTGGTTCCCCAGTTCCCGGTTGCACCACATGGGAGCAGTATAATTCATTCCTTATAGCAAAAGGAATCAGTTTTATAATTTATTTCCTGCAGTAGCAGGGTAGCACGGTATTTATGAACAGAAAAATGAATCAGCATCAGTTTAAAAAAAAAGATATGAACACAGTAAAAATATATATCATTAGTAAAAGTCTATGCTAGTCCTCTGATTATTAAGGGGTTTCACAAAAACACATGAAACACATCTTATGCACGGTTGCAGGCTGTTTCATGTATTTTTACATTATAACACTTAGTTCTGACCGAGCAATCTGACTGGACAAGAGGTGTTCCATGACTGCTGATATTAGAGTATAACAGCGCTGGGATTTTTAACGTGTATCAATCCGATAATTTTTTTATTCATTATTATTATTATTAATTTATTTCTGCACTAACATGTAGACCTACACAGAATAGAAAACTAGTGTGCAGGAAAATGTTGATGTGCTGCTTAGCAACAATTTAGTCACAGCCCAGTTGCTGAAGTGTTCATGTGGGCGGAGCCGAGTAATTGATCAAATAAACAAACAAATCGTAATCTTCTGTTGTTAATTACCATTAAATAAGAAGTGTTTGGAGAGCTGTTTTATAAAAGCAACATCACACTGGAGGTCTTTCTGTTATTCCTGAATATCAGCACGGCTGTGTTTATCTTCAGCCTGTGTCCTCGTGCTGATATTCAGTATAACATATATAGTATAATATATGACACACTGAACTGAAACACACGGCCAGCACTAAATAACAAGTTTAAACTTATTAATCATCGGAGACTTTTGAATGTGGAATGTTATTTTTAGCTCGATAATAATAACGACCTCAGTGACCTCATGTCTGGTTACGGGCGTGGCAGAGATGTACTCTGACTCAGGAGCCATTTCTTCAGCTGTCTGGTGAAAAGGAGTTGCTGAGGGGCGTGGTTTATTTAAAACAGTGACCAAACACAGTCATATTAACGTGTATCAAAGTGGGTGACGTATAAGAAGCTGTGTGTGATTGATTAAAACATTTTTTTTAATCAATTACATAAAAGAAGTGAGAGGTGTGTAGTCTAATGTACTGGAGTATAAATACATTTTTAAAATCTTAAATGTATTCAGAGAGTGAAGAATAACATTTTACTACACACCTGTGGAGTCAGATGTCCTATAGGAAAAATGTAAACTTGTGGGGACGTTCAGTCAGTCCCAATAAAACTGTTTGTGTGTGTGTGTATGTGTGTGTGTAGGCGTGTGTGTGTGAGGTGCAGGATGTGCTCCAGCAGCAGGTGAGCGCTCTGCAGGCGGGGGTAGAGGAGGTGAGGGCGGAGCTCACCAGAGTGTTGGAGGCGGAGCATAAACACACACTGGGGCAGGTGGGCGGATCTCGTCTGTGTGTGGAGAAGCGCTATGCCGAGCTACAGAGGGAACACACACACCTGGAGAAACTCAGCAAGATCAAGAACAACATTGACTTCCTGCAGGTACACTGCTGTGTGTGTGTGTGTGTGTGTGTGTGTGTGTGTGTGTGTGTGTGTAGTCTTTTGATGTGTCTTACAAGTTGGCATACAAACTGCTTTATAATTTGATTCACACAGTTTCATGTGTGTGTGTGTGTGTGTGTGTGTGTATGGACAGGAATACTCTCAGTGGAGGAAGATGAGCTCGGGTGTGTCTCTGCCTGGTGTGTGTTCCCCTCAGACGAATCGTCTTCAGTCTTTCAGTCGCATCATCACACACACCACGCAGGAAATGTGTGACACACTACTCACGACTTACCGTAACACGCTCAAAGAGTTCTGCACAAGCGGTTAGAATATAAACACACACACACACACACACACACACACACACACACACACACACACACACACACACAGTGTTACTGATGGTGTTGTGTTTCTGCAGATAATGAAGTCGTTCAGCCCACAGATCCTCCCCTCAGTCCAGTACAGCAGAACCACATGGTGTCTGAGCCGCAGAGCCGAGACGACTTTCTCACCTGTAAGGAAACCTCTGTGTGTGTGTGTGTGTGTGTGTGTGTGTGTGTGTGTGTGTGTGTGTGTGTGTTTGCATAATAACTTGAATGACAAAAAAAAATTCTACTGATCTTTGCTGGTCTTAACTTCTCATACATACATACATTTCTCTATCACACACACACACACACACACACACACACACACACACACACTTATAATGCACAGTTCATTTGAAAACAATAACAAAAACACTAGATGTAATAAGTCACTGATGAATTTGCTGATCAGACCAATCTGAGACTTTCCGGATGGGTGTGGCCTAATATGCTAATGAGCATGCTTTATTGACAGCCCTTTGTCTGAGACTCCGCCTACACTGCCATTCAAGCAACTAAATCACTGTCTGTGTAGCAAAAACCATATTATAGCATTTCTCAGTAGCTACGCCTGCTAGCTTAGCCTTCACACTGTAGATTAGCATAAACAGGAAGTAACTTTAGCTGTTTTTGAGTGGCGCTTTTATGTAAATTTTTCCTAGTGTCAGCCACGCCCACTTTTTCAGTAGTGAATGTTCAAACTGCGTCTGTATCTTCTAACATTATTTTATTCTCAGATGCGACTCCGTTAACGTTTGACAGTAACACGGTGCACCAGTTCCTGCGCGTGACTGAGAGCGGCAGGAAGTTGACCAACACCACGCCCTGGCAGCACGCCTACCCTGAGCATCCTGAGCGCTTCGAGCACTGGAAGCAGGCGCTGGCGGCTCAGAGCTTCTTCTCGGGGCGAAATTACTTTGAGACAGACCTGAGCGGCGCAGGGGTCCACGTTGGCGTGACGTACGCTGAGATCCCACGCAAGAGCGACCAGAATGAAACGTGCCTCACAGGCAGCGCAATCTCCTGGTGTGTTCAGTGGAGTGGGCGTGGCTTCTCAGCCTGGCATGATGGCGTGGAAACCCCCCTGAATGCCCCCAAGACCACGAGGCTGGGCGTGTACGTGGATTTCGGGTGTGGCGCAGTAGCATTTTACTCTGTGGGTGGAGAAGCAGAAGGAGGGATGGAGTTGCTGCATCGATACGAGGTGGTGCTGAGAGAGCCGCTGTACGCCGCTGTGTTCCTACCGAAGAAGGAGAACATCGTGGTGCTGGTGGAACCAGGAGAGGAACTTCCACTCAAGAGTCCCTCACCTCCATGTTCTCCACCATGATGCACATTATTTAACACCATCATTACTGTTATCATGTCATTACCAAACGTCGTGCCCTAAACCTAAAATGTTTTTGATGTGAAAAAATACTGAGTTTACACACAGATTTAATGTCACGTAACAGGATTATGATTACACACTTCTCCTTGAACAAACACGACTGGACTGAGGAGGAGATCGGAATATCAATCCGAATATCATGTGATCAGTCACTTGGTCCTGTTTGTATGCTGTTCACTGTGATTTGCTGAGACAGAAGAATGATTAAAAAAAAAAAGAAAAGAAACCTGAAACCTGTTAAGACTCAGTGTCAGTGATGGAAAAGTGAGAAGAAAAAGCAGAACTTCCTGTTTCAATAAACAAGAATTTATTATGAATGAAAACAAGGAATCAAGCTGCTGTTTTTATTTGATCACAATTTTGCTTTATTTACTGTACATACAGACAGTCTGTCTCTCTCTCTCTCTCTTTCTCTCTCTCTCTCTCTCTTAAAGTCTTAAACTTTAAATATTAAGTTAACAGAACAGGATGTGTGTCTGACATTATTTTAAGTGAAATAAATACAAACATTTTGAGCCTGGATACTTAGACTTTTTTGCAAACTGCTTATAATTTTTTCTTTAAAGTTCATAAGTTTAATGTAAAATATTAGTTTTTTAGTGTACACAGTGCAGAAAAGAGGGAACTTCCTCTAAAGAACTATAAAAAAGTTCCTCCATTCCTGTTCCTGAACCACTTCCTGTTCTGGATTCTGTTGTGACTGTTATGGGAAATTATCAGCATTAATTTCTTATATTTTATAAAAAAAAAGATCATGATAATTAAGAAGTTATATTTAATAAGCAAAACTATGACATGCTGAAAGTTCTGGGTTTCTCTTCTTTGAGAAAAAGTTACCCTCTCAACTCTCAGGCTGAACAGAATGACAGCCGGTGTCACCTGACCTGAATACTGCGTGCTGATTGGCTGAACAAATTTATCAGGTATTGTTTAAGAACAGTGCTGATGTTTGATGTTTTCTGCAGTACAATGTGAAATTTCAGTGGACAAAAATGGCTTTTGTTACTAAACAGGTGTTAAGAATAACTCAGGTCATTGTTTAAGGATGGAGTTTATCAGTTTTTGCAAATGATAAATTAGTGAAATCATTTCTAAATTAAGATTAAACTTGCAGAGTTTCTTTTCTTACAAGAAATATTTTTATAAGTAACTCTGAAGTTTATACACACAAGCACTTCAGAGGAAATAAAACAATAATAAAATGCACTACTGATTATTTAAAATTTAAAAATTTTGATTATTTTAAAAATAAATGCACTATTTTTCTTTAAAATAAAACATGCTAATTATTTTATTTTAAAACTAGAACATGCTATTTTTTTTACTTTAAAATTAAAAGGCATTATTGAGTTTTGCTTTTTCAAAAAAATGCAGTTTTTTATTTAAAAATAAAACAACTTAGCTTATTTAAAAAAATATATAAAAATATATTGATAAAATATGTAATTAATGTCATTTTGTTTAAAAACACACTCCTAATTTAACTATTAAAAAAACTATTTAATTGTTTTTAAAACAAAAGTAAAACATGCTTTTGATTTTATGTAACACAAACATTTTATTTTAAAAAATTCAAACAAATAAACCGAAGGTTAAAGAATTATATTGTGTGTTTCTAATTAATTTTATCAAGTTAATAAAGTTTAATTGAACTGCTTACACTCAAAATTTTGAATTCATTGAACTTAAAATATTACACTAACAGGCACAGTGCTGGTTTTTGATGTTTTCTGCAGTAAAATGTGAAATTTCGTTGCCTTGACAAAGGACAAAAATGGCTTTAGTGACTAAACGTGTTAAGAATAACTCGATTTTTTTTTTAAAGGATGGTGTTTTTAAGTTTTTGCAAATCACCTCTTCAAATACGCTGAACATGTACATCCCTCATGGTTCCTCTTGTTCTGGGAGAGAACCTAGCAGGCATTCTAGGAACTATAATCGTCCTCAGTTCCTCTAGAGAAGTTCCTCTAACAGTTCCAGTTATCTGAACTATAAAAAGTTTACCTTTATTGAGAGGAGAACTACACGGTTCCTGAAGCGGACTCTGTTGTGACTGTTATGGGAAATTATCAGCGTTATTTCAAAGTGACCAATTAATCTAAGCATTTTATATATTATATATAAATAAAAGTAATTAAATTAATGAAGAAGTTATATTTAATAAGCAAAGTTATATTTAATAAGCAAAGTTAATACATGCTGAAAGCTCTGGATTAGTATATTATATTATTAATTATTATGATAATTAGATTTAAATAGCAGCAGTTTCACAAGTTCTTTGAATTTAATCAGTTGAATTAATTAATCAGATTCTTTGAAGTACTTTGAATCAAAGAAAGTGATTGATTAATGAATTAATCAATAACCCTAAGGATTAATTGACTTTGTGTTTAAGATGTAAACAGTGTGTTTTCTCTTTTACCCCCTGACCTCTTCGTTACTGCAGAAATAAACGAGTCCTGTAGTGGAGTGAAGCTGAAATCAGTTTAATTAGAATATATTACAATAACACGTGAAAGTAGAAATACATGAAAAGAACGTGATGCTCTGGAATCACAGTAACGACCGAAAGGTAGATTTAAAGTGCTGTTAAACAACACGGTGCAAATCAGAAACCGAAAAACATAATAAACTGATATTTATTAATAAAATGACAAATTAGGAGAGGGTGCTAATCGAGGGGTGGGGACGAAGGAGAGGGCGGG